>OMNV01000838.1:9380-53973 GCA_900303265.1 Brotula barbata
GGGGGGGGGGGGGGTAAAGGTCAGCTTTTGCGGGTTGCAAATTGTAAAATGTCAGACTGTGATGCAGATTTGAAATGATTAATCATTCAAACCCAGTCAACTGGGAAGAAAGACGAATTTGAACAATATAACGTTTATAGTTGCTACATAGTAACCCATACACATTTTTACATTTGTCTATCTCTTAACTTTTGACCATTCTCCCCCTTTCAGCTGTCTACGAGCAATTCGTCAACTTCAGAAAAATGGTCATATTCCCAGTGATCCCTCACTCTTCAAGTCTTATGCTGAGTATGGACACTTTGTTGATGTTCGTATTGCTGCACTGGAGGCTATAGTGGACTATACTAGAGGTACAGCAGTTAACACACACCCGCTGTGATTGTTAATGTTCTTCTGAAGCTTATTTATGAAGCTCATGTCATTCAAATCAACAGCATTTTTCTCTGGTTCTCTTGTACCTTATTCATAAAATGTGTTGTCATCCAGTTTGAATTGAACATTCAGATTTTCCAGTCACCGTTTTTAACAGTGCACCAGGAATGAGGTTGATAATTCTACTGGCCTGATTAGAGAAAATACAAAGTCTGTGATTGGCCCGGTTTGGGGCACAATTGTAACTCTGCACAAAGTTGAGCAAGAGTACACGCTGAGTTGCGAGAGCGAGCGTGCCCCCGCAGAGTTGTGTGCGGTCAGTCAGAGTAGAGCTGGCAAGCAGAGCACTGAAAGAGCAAGGGAGACACTGTGAGGGAGTTCTTAGCTCAGACAGTCCCACTACGTGCTTAGGAACAAGACACAAAAATAACTCCATATGGCACACGGTTTTTTAGTAGTTTTGTGCATGCTGTCAGTGGTGAGTATCTGACTGATGGTTTTTTTTTTTTGTTTTTTTTTTGGTTTTTGTTCTTGATAATCTAAGACAGTTTGGGACTGTTTTTTCTTTTTTTTTCCTACAGTGGCCGTAATGTGCCGTATATACAGTATAATAAGATAACAAATGCGTGTAAATGTGTGATAAAACCAATTAGGCTAACTTTTTTTCACAAAAACGTAATAGAAATAACACAATCTTATGTCCAGTTAGCTAGTTTTGAGAGAAGTAAATCTTTTGATACATCAAGGTATACTGTACAAAGACAGACAACAATCACTCCCCAGTTAACAGGGTTAAGTTACTACAGAGTTACTGTAAATAATACTATAATATAAGTTGCATTGTCTGCTGCTACTGCAACCCATCCACCTGTGGGTCTGATGAGTTGGGCAGTATTTCTGCTTGAAAGCCTCCACAATTAATAGCCCTTTGCCACTAACGGCTCCGAAATGTACCATGCTGTAGCCCGTTTCCCTTTCCGACACACTCAAAGCTAACGTGAGCTGAGCTGAAACCCCTGTGTTGAACAGCAGTGAACTGTTTCGGTCAAACATTACGGATTGCAGAAGGAGGGTAGCAGAGGATTTCCAGGCATATATTGCCATTTGGTTGGAAACACAAACTCTACAAGACGGCTTGATGCTTAACTGGAGAATCAGTTTTTTGTTTTTGTTTTTTCCTCAGTTTTTTTAACCAACATGCCTCCATCTTACATTTGGCATAGATGTAATCCATCAATAAGTTTATACCTGAATGGAATTTAACTTTAATCATCATCTCTGTGTAAAAAGACAGAAGAGAGGGTATGACTGTATTTGTGTGATTTATTTTTTATATTAATGGCACCCATTTTTTCCAGTTGAAAGGAGTTCAGTAGAACTGCAGTGGCTGCTCAGCATGGTCCAGACTGACCCAACTCACTATGTCAGGTCAGCTATCACCCACAGCACATATTTGCACTCATTTGCACATTTAAACGTAACACATTTAAACATTCTGACAGTGTAATATGTATGCTTCCCAGTTTGAGAGAATGCAAAGCTCACGTTGTCTACACAAAAGTGCTTCAAGTTTGACATAAATCAATCAAACATAGCTTACAGTAAGTAAACAAATGTAAAACCATCTTTGGTTTTGTAGTGAAAATTGCACATATTGTAAGAATATAACAAGGCTAATGTAACCACAGTTATTGACGATAGAAGATGTACCTCATAAAATCATAATCTAGCAGTCAAAAGAAAAAATTTAAGATCCACAGAAATTCACTACCAGTGCACTTGGCTGTGGTATCAAATTCACCAAAATGACACGGGTTTGGTGAGCCAAATTACACTTTGTATCGCATGTGTTGCTTTGTTACACACACAAAAGGCTGATCAGCTCTATCTATATTGTTAAAACTTTATGTTAGTGTGTGCAGGAGTTGCTGCATGTGACTCTCCACCTCTTTTTTGTTTTCTTGCAAGTGGTACCACTTTGCGGCTGACATTTTAACACACAAGTGTATGGAATGCTATAGTGAACCGGGAAGTGAATTTCACCTTCTGAGTGACTGCATAAAATTATAAATAGAGTATATGTGTTAGAAAAATACAATTGCCCACCTCTGTACCCCTCCACAAGCGGCTGTATCTCAATAAACATTGACTATGGTATTTTCATCTTTGCTCTTCTTATTTGTCAAAATCAGACACAAGATCCTTGGTATGCTGTCTAAGAATCCACCATTCACCAAGGCAGCCGACTCTTCCCTGTGTAATGAAGCTCTAGTCGACCAGCTGTGGAAACTAATGAACTCAGGTGACTCACATACACAAAAAACATTAGCTGTATTTCAATCAATATGATGAGAGTACTGAGAGAATTTGCTAAACATTTGGTACATCATAATGTATTTGGCAAAGGCTTTTCCATCCACATTTATATTGACATTTCCAAAATCCACCTCAAGTGAGTGTTTTGCACGATTGACAAATTTGCCGTTTTTGAACCAAGCTTTTCTAAAGCAATTTTTTTTTCACAATTGTCATACAAATACATTGATGGAAACACGGCTACTGTCTTACCTTTCTTGCAACATATAGCATAGTTATTAAGTTTCTAGCATAAAGTACATTGAGCATTGTTTCCAGTTTAGTTTTTATTGTTTCAGTTCAGTGTGGGTGGCTGTTGAACAGCCTCACGGTACTCACCAAGTGTGCCAATTTAAATACACAGTGAACAGAATGTGGTAAGCCTAATACCATACTACAAAATGAATTGGTTGTTTTATTTGTATTTTTAACCCGCAACCCCAGTGTGTTCAACACACACAGGATGATGTTTCACTGTCTGAAGGTCAGAGCTGCCAGAAAACTGTGAATACTTGCTGTTACTGTTAGAATAATTTATAGAATAAATATCTTTCAAAACATTTTCCATTTTCCACAGTCCGGCCCCTTTGTTAGGCGCCTGGCCTTTGGATTTTCACCATCAGCAATATTTTATTTCTTCCATCTATCAACATACTGCTTCTCAAATTACTCCTTTATAATGATAACATGTCTTTGAGAGGTCATTATTTTGTACTTGTTTGTTTTCAAATATGTGGGAATAAGCAATGAAATGTAATTGAAAAATCAATTCAAAATCAATTAATTTTTTAGCTCAGGATTAATTGAACTTGTGACAATCTGTTACCACCAACCCTCAATGTTCCTTTCTTTTCCTCACTCCATTGTTCCCTCTTCCTTTGTTCTTCTTTTCTTCTTTGTCCATGAGACCCTGCTCTTTTTCACTTTTTTACTCTTTTTACATATGTTAGTATATTTCATGACTGGAAGCTGGAAGTGAGTATAAATTAGGGCTTGTTGAATGAGTTGAGGAATCCTCCGGCTGGTTTCTCAGGCCTAGTTTTTACCGTATTCTGATGAGATCGCATGTTTTTTTGGCTTGATTGTTCGAGTCCTTACTCTGTTAAAAGAGATTGCTCACTGGACACCTAATGATTTGCAGGATCTTTGGCTTTTTGGACATAATGTCCATGCAGTATAGGAATATTTCATTCATTGTTGAAAGTCAGGTCTGTGTAAATAATTGTGCCTGGGTTTTTAACATTTGTAGAATGTCTGATGGGTCTGAAATGTTCTTAAGACAGTCTTTGCTTCATTTAATTTTTATTAACATTCAGACACAGGAAGTGCTTTGTCATCCAACCTTTTATGTGTATGAGACTCCAGGTGTGTAAGCCCCGAGCGATCGTTAGAATTATGGAGACGTATAACTGTGTATCGTCCAAACAAGAGTGGAAATCTATGCTAAAACTGTAAATTATGTCACTAGGTGGAATTATGTAAATTGAATGGAGTATAGGGCCAAATACAGTATCCTGTGGAACACCAAGCAATGATCTGGCATTATTCAACGTGACAAACTGGGACCATTTTGTAAGGTAGGATATAAACCAGGAGAATGCCAGGTTACTGATTCCAAGGTCATTTTCAAGGCAACAGTGTAGAATGCTGCGTTTCAGTCAAGGAGGATTAGTATCTAGATAGCGCCTCAGGTGGCAATAAGATGCAAATCATTATTAATTTCGTCAGTGCCATGGAAAGTCCAAAGTCTCAACTGAAAAGGCTCAAATAGATTGTTAGAGGTTAAATAATAAATCAGCTGATCAGCTAAGAGAGGAAGAAAGATTTTAGAGGGATTAGTCTGAAATTGTTCAGGATGTCTTGTTATTATTAGGATACCTTATTCTGCGTCCAATAGATAGATAGATCTTAATGACTTGCTTTGTTTTATGAATGATTTAATGAAATGTCAGGCGTGCCAAAGACAATTTTTCATCTTGGTGTACAATACAAGTATTCTATTCTATTCTAAAACTCCTCAAATTTCATCACAATTTTTGTGAAAACCCACCGCAAAATCAAGCATTTTTAATCAATCATTTAAAAACTCTGTGAAACCTGGAGGGACTGCCAATAGTAACACATTATGTATGTCTTAATGCAGCTCAAGTGGAAAGAGGGACATGTTGAGCCAGAGTTTAGCTTTTCAAGTACTTAATGGAAGTTTGTAAGGTGCAAGTATGTCTGGTGGGCAAAACTAGAGTTAGATGTGGAAAGAATCTGCAGAGAATGTGAAGTATGCTAGCAAGAACAGAAAACACCACCTCATGTTCTGCTACACCCCTGGGGAGTCACACGAAGACTTTTTGAAGACTTTAATGGTCTGTTTCAGAACATGCTCATAGTGATAATATGCACTTTCAAAATGGTTAGGAGTGTTCCACAACCCTTCACAAGCGACCCTCACCAGTTGTTTTCTACGTATGGTTGCACTCAACAGTTTGTCTGGGCAGAGATCTTTTGAAATTTAAGAACCAGTTTATTTTTACAATAGGTCACAGCAGGTAGGCCCAAGTGGATCACAGAGTGTTGAGAGACAGGGTTCAGGGTTTGACTCTTGACAATGTCTACTTGTGTCATGGAGATCATCAGAGACCTCTAGTTTCCATTGAGCCAAAGCAGCAGCTTCCAGAAGTGGTGACTACAGGGTTTACTACTAGGACACGGTACATTCTGCCAAACAGGGTCTATGGAACCACCAGAATCCATCTCTGTTAGTTTAGGGTTTTAGGGTGCGTGTTGACCTCAACCTGAGGTTTTAGTGTGCAGCGATGTCTGTCTTAAAAAGGGAATGAGCCACATTCAAGCCAAGCAAAATGGAAATGTAAGGGTGTATCTTTTTTCTTCAAATGTTGAATAGATGCAGTGAACAATTCATACAAAATTTTATGAAACACTTGTCATGTTGATCAAATTAGAGGAAATTTCAACATGTAGTCCATCAATCTGAGGGTATTCATATTTTCACAATACAAAGGTTAATTGTTTTTGGGGTTTTTTTTGGTAATGCCAAATATGTTTTTCATTACCTTGCATTCAAGTTTATAGTAGCAGACTGTAAACAAGGAAGCAGTAAAAGGGCTATTAGAGAAATGTGTTTCTGCCTCATAAAGCTGTAACAGTGTTCATGGCTGCTAAAACGTCCAAGCTATCAGAAACGTTCAGCGTACCAAACAAGACAGGTGTGACAGCATGAGCATGTCCTTTTTGTCTGGTCTAAAGGGGTCAATTTCGTTTCTATCTGCCCTTGTTTTTCATGACTATTCCACTAACTTTCCTCATCGTCCTTACTTCTCTCAGGCACATCCCATGACTGGCGCCTCCGCTGCGATGCTGTGAACCTGTATTATACGTTGTTTGGTCTGACACGGCCCTCCTGCCTGCCCTTGCCAGAACTGGGCCTTGTGCTCAACCTGAAGGAAAAGAAAGCTGTACTCAACCCCACCATCAAGCCTGAGCTGGGTGTCTGTGCTGTTATAGACACACCTGCCAGTATAGGCATCCATGGTGTTGGCATGAGCTACTTAACTGTAAGTATTTTGATATATTTTGTAGTTTTCCTTCTTGTTTGTTGCTCTTGGTTTTCCCTCTGTCATCTCCTATCCATTCACAGTCCAAACATGGCCTTGGCTTTCTCCATTCATCTGTAAAAATGCCTTTTGTCATAGTTCTTCTTCGAAGTTTATCTCAGTTTCAATTTATGCAAACCTCAGCTCGGTTTTCTTACACCTCTTGAAGATTTGTCTGTGTGTGGTCTTATTAATTTATTTCCCTCTGACTTAAACAACAAATCAAGTTCCATTGGTTTCCACACCAGTGATGATATTAGCAGGGAGCTGTGGGGTGGTCTATATTTTTATTGTGTTTATATTGCTTTGATTTACTAACACAACGGTAAAGATTTTGGGATGGCGCAGTAATGGTCACAACTTCATACAATCATTCATGATTTTGGTTGGAGATACTGCAATTATGGGTGGTTTCGTGGTGTCAGCAGTATTTGGCTGAACTTTGTTTCCATTGCATCACTGTTACATCTACACTGAAAAGAGAGGACCATTTCACTTTTTAGTTATCATAACATCACTCTGAGAGGTTGTTGAATTGAAACTGCTTATTCTAACCCCATAGCACATATATCATTCGGACTGTGGAGCAAAAACACTTCAATTTGGAACGTCACATTATCAGAATGAGGTAATTCTACACAACATGTGCCTGATTTATCTCGTTCCCCTGCCAGGTGGATGAAGAACCAGACCCAATTTCATTAGGGGTTTGTGGGGTGGGCCAGCCCCCTCAGGGTATGAAGAGGAAAGCTGAGACCCCTCTGGGCTCCCCTCCAGAGCCAGGACAGGTCCTACAGCAGCAGGATGAAGATGTGAGAGGAGGACGCTTCAAGATCAGGGTAAAAAGAATACGCTGATGCAATTTGTTTCCACACTCCAGCTCTACTCAACACAAGCTTTTGGTCTGAAATCTTCCCTTTTCTTCTCAGTTGTGGTGTGTGTTTGTGTTGACGTCGCATCATGAAATGTATTACTGAGATTGGTTTCCATAAGGCACTAATATGTCACGGCTTGTTGCAGTTCAACACATTGGAAGATGAGGATATTGATATGGAGACGGTGCATGACAGCCAAGCCTTCATTCATCAGCACCTCAATCTTTTAGAGAGACCCTCCACCCCAGGTACACACACACACATTCAGTATAGCAATTTAATTATAAAATGTCGCACAAGCCTCCAGACCCGGTGAGACACACACTCACTCACCCTTTCTCTTATTAGGAAAAGAGCCTCCCTCAGTGGAGCAGTCCATGCTCTCCATGCCTGCCACGCCTGTGCCTACCTTTGCCAAAGAGAGCACTTCTTCATCCTCTCGGCATGGAGGCGAGCACAGCCACCACCATCACCATCACCATCACGAGCACAAGAAGAAAAAGAAGAAGCACAAACACAAACACAAGCACAAGCACAAACATGACAGTAAAGACAAGGAGAAAGACAGAGACCGGGACAATTCCCACGCCTACAGCAACAGCTCAGCCAGCGGCCGTTCCCTGCGCTCACCCTCGCTGTCTGACTGAGGATGCTTGCTAAAGTCAAAGCCAACGCTCCATAGAATTTGACTGCTTTGCAGTTGTGCTCTATATTTCAGATTCATTTTGCCTCTAAAATGCTAGCAGTGTAGCAAGAAACACAATTACTTAAGTGTAAAAGTATTGTAAACTTTAGATGAGTTATACACCATTTAATTCCTATGTATTTGTGTTTTCTGCTTTGGAATTGCACACACAGCGGTTCAATTCACACTGAGAACTGTTTTTCCGACCTCATAGACTTTTCTCACAACGGATATCACTCTTGTGTGCTACATCCCCTCCCTCAGCTCAGTCCCAACATTCATGGCTAGTAAGACTTAAACCTGACTGGTGGTGGGTGTATTAGCATTCTGTTTGGAGTAGCATTATGACATTTCATAATGTTCCACAAACAACATTTTCCTGTCTGCTGACTGTTTGACATTATAACAGGAATTACATTGCATTTTAGGTGCTTTAACTGCTTTGAATCTAGTTGCAGAAAGAAAAAAACATGAACAACATAATTTTACATTTGGTAACATTGTTGTCTAAAGAACAAGAACAAATTTAAGATTATGTTTGGTTAAAACCCCCCCAAAAAACTCATTAGTTTGTCTTAATTGCTGCCTGTAATGATAATTTACCTGAACTAAATCACAGTTCACCTTCAGAGATGACCTCAACGGTCACTGAAGCTGGTAGACAGAGAAAAAGAAAAAGGACACGATTTATCCACCTCTTCAGCATCTATAATCGTTAACCAATCAATAATCTAATGATCATGTTTGTCAGTTCTTTCTTTATAAGCATTGCAGTAACCTGAAACCTCGAGCTTCTCTTTGTTCTCGATAGAAACTGAGCACAGAGGCTGCATTTTTATCTGTTCATACTATTTGTATTTTCATGTTTGCAAAAGGAATTAAATAAAATGTTTTTTCATACTTTGTGCAAAAGGCATGTTTGACTCATTAGATCTTTTTAGAGGTCAAATGCTGTTGTTGGACATAGTGAGGAATCAGTTAACTTTTTTCCTCATAAATCATATCATGCATGGAATTGGTGTAGAATATAACCTACCGCTGTTCCAGCAACAGGAAGTGGGTCCAATTGGGTCTGCTTTTCTCAGACCCAATCTGCATCACAAGCTGTTAAAGAAATACATTTGAACACATAGACACTTAAAAGTAAATAGAGAAAGTCCTGTATCTCTTGTATTCTTTATTACCTGTTATACACAAGACCACAAGGCACACGGGAGATTGGACATGAACATTATTCAGATGTTCAGTGTACGTGTGAACATACCTGAGGTCCGTACCATGTTTCTACGGGACAGCGAGGATCCCGACGGGAAATCACTCACGGAACCACGACACGTGTGATCGTTACTGCTCAGTATCCTGGGTTGACCCTGATTGTTTGATCCATCGCAGAACCCCTCCCACACTCGTGTCGGCAACTCCGAATAACCTTTACTGGGTCACGTTCCATCTCCTCCCCCTGTCTTTTCAGTCTGCTCGTCTCATCATCCAAATCCTGGCCCAGATCAAAGCCCTCCTCCATAACCAAACCAATAAGACTCCGGTCCGCTACTTTCATCCCTCTCCACCCCTCTCCTCCCCTCTCCTCTCGCGTCTCTCCTCTGTTCTCTCTGGAGCGCCTTCGGTTTGGGAAGCAGCATCACTTTTTCGCCGTTCTGCAGCGCTCAGTCCGACCGAGGAACATGTTGCTGCACAAACTGGCACGAATCCAGGTAGGAATTTCTTCTAGTTTTACTCCTTTTTATTAGGCCGAGGTGAGACGCGTTGATTAAGTTGAAGACTATCTCCTATGTCGTTTATTGCAATTACGTGTAAACTGCACCTTACTGAAGTGTGTGGGTGTGTGGGTGGGTGTCTGCGAGCGCGGGGGGTCTGTGGAGTCCTCTTGGTACCGGTTTCGTAAAGCAGCCATTGCGTTTTTGTTAAGCGTAACTGTGCGTAAACCTGTGCGCAATTACGCGCTACTCTGTCGAAATTTCCTCATTTATTGAAAACGAGTAACATTTTAAGGACGCTTTTAAGGGCGACCCCCTTCTCTTTCCTTCTGCCGAAAATTTGCAGATCAATTGTGGGAATTTGCCCCTTCTTTTTTAAGTAGTGATCGATTGGTCAAAATATAAAAGACGATTGTAATGCAGATGCAGGGGTGCCCTTTTCACTTTGAACTCACCTCGGCACCATTCACACAGCATGGTCGACGTTAAAGTCAACGTTGGCCATTTAACAAGTTGAATTTTATTCATTACTTGAAAACGTTGAGCCATTTGGTTCCTATGGCTTTTTTTCCGTGAATATGAATGTATTAATTCTCAGATAAACATAAAAATAACCGTTTAAATTTGCTGTCTAATAGTATATTGAAGACCTAAAACGGGGGAGGCGGTGGTTTAGTAACGAATCACAGTGCCTGCCAAGTAAATAGGATACAAAACGGATTTGTAACATTTAGTCAAATGGCCAGAAAGACCAGTGAGTCCTTGTTTTGTATGTATAGAACCAATTATAATGATATTTGAATAATTTATATTATTTCACTAGCTGTGACATTGCTATACAGGCATGCAGTCTGGGAAATAATCCTATACTTGGCTCTGCGGTGTTTACTTTGATGGTGAATTGCAAATACATCACATATCCTACAGTTTGATTAGCCCCTCCAGCAGTCATGTTGTTGAATTTCAATACCAGACGTGTTGTTGTTTCAGCTTGTGTTGATCCTGCCTGTCCTGTATGGCAATGAAATGTGTTTGGGATTTGTCTATGACCGATCCAAACGATCAGGAGAGGAAGGGACCGCAGCCAGGACAGATGGTGAGTGTGCTTTTGGACTTAAGACTTCAGTTACTTTCTCTGAGAAACACAATGAACTGTTTTGTTTTTCCATAACAGACCCGAGAGCATAATCTTTCTGTAAATGCAAAAAACATACCACAGGCTAAGTCTGTATGAGACCATCTCTAAAACCAAGACATGAACCCTGAGCCAGGTAGCTCAGCTAAAATGATCGTGGAAAAAAAATTGTGTCCCCCCCCCGTGCCCCAGGTACTGACACTGACTTGTGGCCTTGCAGTGAATGGCAGGAACAAGACAAGACATCAGTGAGAACAGTGCACATCTCTTCTTTTATATCATGTCATTTGAGTGAGTGGTGTTCAACTTACATACACATGTTCAGTGAAGCAAACTTAACAAGAAACACACAGACTTTAAGGTAGTTGCCAAGTGGCTGTGTGCAGGCACTGTGATGTTGATTTTGGACATGTCTTGATGTATGACATACCTAAAGCTATGCTCCACTTCCAAGACAAATGCAGAGAACAACCGCACTGAGGTTTGGCGCCTGCCAAATGACCAGAAAGCGGCTCTGCTCAAAACTACGTTTGGGTTAATGCACTATGTGTTTTAGGTGTTCCTTATGCATGGCCATAAATTAGACGAGGAATAGAGATGAGGATACTGTGCTTTTTTTTTAGCAGTTGGCAGAAGGAGGTGAAAAACCTTGAAAAGAGTTTGATCAGGCAAGGAGCGGAGCCCAGAGAGAGAGAGAGATAAAGATCACATCTGTGGTGTTATTTATCACGATGATCATGGTGAAGTCACAATAATAGCAACGTTGCATCAGATCAAAGTATCCCTTTCTATTTCACTCAAATATCTCCTCACTATTTCTCATCTGATGATCCAATGTTAACCTATGAAAAAGCAATCATAGATTTTTAGTCCACAGCTGTGATCTTGTCAGATTTGGAGTTAAAACATAATTCCAGGAAGTCTCAAGTAACTGACATTTTTATTGATCTGTCCGGCCGTTGTGCTAATTTTCTCATTCTGTTTTGCTCCTCTATCTTCCACACATGCACTGTCAGGTCTGCGCTCAGCAGCTGATCCGTATTAGTGGCTCTTCATTCAAACTGATTGCACTTTGGCTGGGCTCATTTGCATCATAAATGTAAGTTAAGACTAAAGTGAAGGATTGCAGAGACACAAATTATAGCATCCCTGGTGGCGATAAGTGGTGGGCTCGCCCGTAAATCTTGAACCCTGTATGGAACTGAGTGCAGCGAGTCCCTTAACGTCAACTGGACCGACACATTTCCACCCAGCTGTCTTCAATAAGCCTCTAAAGATGAGCTGCATTCAATTACTGTAGATGTGAACGAACTTTCCACACCAGCGACTGGAGCTCCGCAGGAATTTCTCAAGCTTCATTTATTTGCTGGATCATTTTCTATAAGAAGTGTATGCCAGTGCATACAAAATGAGCAAGCAAAGCAAATGTGGCTGTGATACAACAGATCACTGTGACCCTGCACAGTTGTGATTGGTCAGCCTGTGTGTGTTTTTAGAGGAGAGAGAGTGTGTGTAAGTGCTGCTCTACCTTGAGTCAATATTAAAAGAGCATTTGGAACTCATTTTCTGCCCCATGTTTTCTGGCTCTGCCACCACAAAAAGGTCATATTTCTGTTTAAAATGTACACTGTGCCACAGATTGTCATAGCAGTGAATGGTGGAAGTAATGGAGCTGCGTCTTTTTACACACAATGGCCAATAGGTGCATTGTAATACACTGGCGTTAGTTGGGATCTTCCCTATGGGTTTCTTTTCAAATCAATATATTCAAGGTCTCTCGAGTCTCTCAAGGTGCATTTCTAGTTTTGTCTGTGAATTTGTGAACATTTTTGCAACAAAAAACTCCACAGCATGTTTGGACATAGCATAGCCACAGCTATCGTAACAAACGCGTTCACAGAGAGTAGAGTGTAGAGTAGGTGATGTGCTTTTGTATGTAAATCTGGAAGCTCGACCACCACAGGTTTCACATTTAATTCTTCTCAAAGTCCTTTCACATTATGCGATGAGTTCTGTCCATAACAAAGCCAGTAGCCATGCATTAGCAAATGGGAACTAGAGGGGAAATGGGGAACTCACTGAACATATATTGAAACTCAAACAATTTGTGTGTGTGTGTGTGTATTGATTGATTCAAGCTCATTCCTCTACCAAGGCTAAACAGGCAAAAGTTTTACTGTCATGAAATCCTATAAGAGGTCACAGGGTCACAGTGTTTAGCAGCACCACCGCGCTGCCCTGAAGCGACAAAAAGAGTGCAGCGCTGATAGCGTGTGTTTAATAGACAGATACTTTATCAATTCTGAAGGAAATTAAAGTCATCTAGTAGCTAATAACAACAAAACACAAACAATAACAAAAACAACAAAATTGCAACTGAATTAGTCACAAATTATGAAATGTATCCAGATTTAACCCAAATTATAACTATTGACCTGAGTGACTAAATGGGGATTCAACACTGAATTAGTTAAATGGAAACAAATGCAATAAAATGCCCATCGTAGCATGGTCAGTATATTGATTTTCTTCGTGGGTTAATGCAGGGAAATTAAATGATTAATGGACTGCATTTCTGTAGCGCTTTTATCCAAAATGCTTCGCAATGTTTGCCTCACATTCACCAATTCATACACACATTCACACACTGACAGCTGAGGTATCCGTGCAAGACCCACTTGCTTTCAGTTTTCTACAGACTCATTTTATGTTTTCAACTGTAGAATCTACTAAGAAGCCTGCCTGCTGTATTTGTATATACTATCTATGTATTTGAGGCACGATGAAGATTCAATAAAAACTTGATAGATTGTCTAGATTTTGAAAGGAATAGTTAGCATTATGAACCGAGGTATGTTTTCTAAAGAGAACACCTCTTTGCTGTCCTCTACATTAGACTAGCCGGAGCTGTGAGCACGTTGTTGGTGCAGTGGTAGGGTAGGGTGAGTGTACGAGTGATTCTCCTAACGAAGACTCAATTACTCTCTTGAATGTGAACGAACTGCTGTGTCAAACTGACTGGGCAGCAGAAATCACTTGTGCGAAAGGGTAACTCTTCAGCTCCTGCATGTAGCAAGCATGGGCGCACGCACGTGTACCTGCAGAAAGATATACGTATAGTTTACACAGTATGCCAACACACAAACACACACAAACGCTCAAATGCTCCTGCTGGCATCCTTCGGTTTTCTCTGAGGGTAAGGCTGTACTTTTTCTTCAGGGAGTGGACAAAGGACATTTTGTTAGCAACGGTGCAATAAATCTGCTCTCTCGCTCTCGCTCTCTCTCTCTCTCTCTCTCTCTCTCTCTCTCTCTCTCTCTCTCTCTCTGTCTCTGTCTCTCTCCCTCTCTCCCTCTCTCTCTCTCTCAGATTTCCAGGATATCTTCACTTAGCCCAGAGAGTTGTCAAACCGAGGAGGAATTGAAACCCGATCACAGGCCCGTGTCTTTTGGGTCTTAGAGAAATAGTTTGGCTGCTGAGAGAAATGTAAACTTTGAGATATTAAGAGTGTGTAGTAACTTAGCAGTCAGTTTTTCTGTAGCCATGCTTTCCAAAATATTATATTTTTTACTTTAATATTTATTTGTTATTGTTACTGATAAGGCAAAATTGAAGATGTATATTTGATGATTGTTCACTTGTCAGCCACAAAGTACTCTGTAACTGTCACAGCAAAATTAGTTCTTTTCTACTGGCACATTCAAGCAGAAGAAAAAACAAGACTTCCAATCAATACTTACATTCACTAATATGGAATTGGTGAGCTTCTTGATTTGTATTACCATTTTTTAAAATCTGTAAATACTCACACTTCAGCCTTTCTGACCTCCACCAAGCAGGTTATATTTTCATCAGTTTGTCTGTTTGTTCATAACAGAGCTTCTGAACTCACTGAAATCATGAAACTGTGATGGTATTCGAAAAATGTGCAGAGCCTTATGAAATCTATTCACATTTTCCCCAAACTCCTTTTTAATTTGTACCAGATCCCCTTTTTCCATTTTGCTACAATTTTATTAAGAAAGCTTGCATCACCAAACAAACGAATACAAATGTAACAATTTTATGAGTATCATTTTCACATCATATAAAATGCATCACAGTTATAGATTGACAGCACAGCACAGTCACCAGCATTTGATCTAACAATTAGAATGACATTGCTCAACCCTGGTGATGAAGCTATGAATAAAACTAATAATGGTCTGCTTGATGTGTGTGTGTCCATTGAAGTACATTATTGTCGGCCTACAAGTGTTCAACACAGTTATTGTGTAAATGTGAAGTAGTTACATCTATCTGTGAAAACATTTTCTAAGACGGTGCAATGTTTCACCTGATAGAGTGCATACCATACACCGCAGCAATGCAGGTTTGATTCCGACCGTGTCTCTACTGTGTCTATCATAATAAGGTAGAAATGCAAAAAAAAAAAAAAAAAGTTTTTAAACAGGCATACAACTCTCGGATCATCACTGCTTTTCTATCTTGTTGTGTGAGAGTAATTTTCCATATTTTTCTGCTCACTCATTGGATCCATGTTTGTGTCCCTCTCAGCTCGCTCTGTGCCTCCGTACGTAGCGACCTCTGGCTCCTGTAAGAACAGATGTTTTGAGCTGGGGGAATCGGAGCCACCGAACTGTCGCTGTGACAACCTATGTAAGACCTACAACAGCTGCTGCTTTGACTTTGACCTGCTCTGCCTTAGGACAGGTACGAGACAGTCCTGTCTGTTGTGGTTGTCTTTTTATGTGCCTTTTTGTCTGTCTTTTAAGGAATTTCATTTTAAATAACAAAGTTTAGCAGGGCAAACAAAGAATGAACTACTTGTCCACAGTTTGTACACATCCTAAGGAAACTGGAAAATGGTTTTCATGCCATTTTTTGAACTATTTAGGTGGAACCCAAAACAACACTTAGAAGTAGCTAATAATGCTGGTGACCTGTGGGACTGTATCTTCACCAAAACTAAGAGAAATGCACAGTAAATGACTTTACAAATGCAGTGCTGGTAACTACAGTCACATGACCTCTGTGAATTTCAAGGATGTGGTTTTTCTGGAATAATGTGGAAATCTGGACTTTCCAAATGTTTCCAAATGAGACCTACACGAATCATGCTAATCCATTGTTTAGAAAGGTAAAATGACTTAATTTCTACATTTCTATAGTCTATTTTTAATCAGGAGACTATGAAAGTGCCTTCACCCTTTCACGCACTGACAGACAAGGTAACCGTTATCAGGAGCAACTAGGGCTTCAATCAATCGGGACAACAACACAGCATAGCAGGACAAGTTAGCTAAGATAGGCCAACTCAAGAGATTTGTCCATGTTTGTGTGTGTGTGTGTGTGTTGGCAATGTGAAATGACTTCATTTATCATGAGAGGTAAACACGGTACTGTGGTGTTACTGTGATGATTTTTTGATTTTCTTTTTTAATGAAATATCTGGATTGTCATCATCAGAATAATCACATCCGATAAAAGGTCTTGGGGCTAATTGTCTTTAGTTTCTGGTGGGATTCGACTTTTATTGGAGTCCTACGGTGCATTCCAGGTACCTTAATTGCTGCCATGTTTCCTTCACTGGTATCTTTGCCTTGTGTCTTAATTTCTCTCTTAAAATGTGAAGAGGTGATGAAAGGAAAAGATTAGAACAGAAGAATTCAGGAAACATTTTATCCCTCAAGTAGCAATGAGTCTTATTTTCGTTTTTTCTGAATAATGTTACTCAGGTGCATATTTGTCATTTATGATAATTTGATGTGTTATGTCTGGTTATGAAATTCTGAACGAACACTTAGTGATCAGGTTATAAAGCTATGTTTGTTATATGGACTGCTAATAGCAGTTTTGCTCTGTAGACCTGAAGGAAATCCTTGAAGATGAAAACATATTTTTGTCGAGAAAGCCTTCAGACAGTGTATCTCTTTCATGGCTCAACCTTTTCCACAGATATGCTTTCATCCAATCGTATTATTGTAAGTTTGTATTGTATTGTATGATTAACAGATTTGAAGCGTTTCTCTCCATCTTGCACTCTCCTCTCCTTTCTGCTCTCCAGTGGCGTGACTTATTCTCGACAGAAAGGACCGTGATGTTACTCAGCAGTTATACACTTGTGAAATGTTAGGACGTACAGTACCAAGACACCATAGCAATACTTTTATACAAAATAATGCTTGTGATAGAGAACGATAAAGCCTCAAGTAAAATAAGTTTTATTGGTCAGGCCTACACAACATTGATCCGTAAAGCAATTCAATTCACTCAAATGTACAGTACACCTCAGCGGGATTTCACAAGCGACTACGTTTTGAATTACACCTGTTAGGATATTTTGGTGGTCAAAAATAAAAATATGCATTTGCAATCAAACACATGGGAACAAACGATTCTTCCCTCTGACTCCAGGGCCAATAGAGGCCGCCACTGCTGCTTTCACTCTCTCATTCTTCTCTCGTGAAGCCCCCCCTGCCCCTGCCTCTCCAGTGTTGGTGGTCTGTTTTTGTTTTTACTCTCCTTCAGCTAGGTGGTCTGTGGTGGCTTACTGCTGACTTCCCAGTGCCTGAAAACTTTTCTCATGCATGGAGAACAGTGAACTCTCTCATCTATTAGACTAATGCTGCATACGTCCACCGAACAGTGTGGTGTCCATTTCCCACTGGCGTTAAATTTTATGTATCCTTTAAAGCAGAATTTTGTTCACACAGATGGGGGGTATGAGTGCAGTAAGGACCGCTGTGGGGAGACTCGAAATGAGCAGCATGCCTGCCACTGCTCTGATGACTGTCTGTCCAGAGGAGACTGCTGTACCAACTACAAGACACTGTGCCGAGGTTTGTAATATGTTGTATGAACACGACTACAAGTGTGTTGTGATTACACAATAGATAGTATTCACATGATGTCACAAAGAGATGGAAGGACGTACTTATGCATTCCTTCAATAATAAAAAGTGCAGATACATATAATATATGTTATGTTATGTTATGTAATGTTATGTTCCCTCCTGTGCTCTTGCACTGTAGCAGTGTATTTAATGAGGTCCCTCCCTCAGTGTTAATTCATAATGAATATAAAGAAGGTGGCTTCAGTAGCAATATCCCCATTTGATGGCGCATGATGTAATCGGTAAACTCTAATATTTTTGCATTGCTCTGATTAGGAATCTCAATACATTATTGTACACACCCCTGGCCTCAGTTTGCAGAAATTAGGGCATTGGAGTTATTCACTCTCATATGCTACATAAAACGAGTGGCTGATTTTGGTTGTCTGTTAGGGTTGTAAACTTCTATATTATTGCCCTCAGCCTCTGTTCACAGATGGTGGGCTGTTGTAATTGTTCACCGTGCTTGAATTTGGTGGTTTATTTGGTTGTAAAACTTAGCACCTTTTTAAATACACCTTTAATCTATGTTTGCAGTAGGTGGGCTTTTTGCAATCAGTCACCATTCACCCTAAGTGTGTGTACCAAGAGTGTAGTTAAGAGTTTGGTTATTGTTTTGTTAAAAAACGATCCCTCTGATGATGAGCAGATAATGGTGATAAGTGCATTCCAACTGAGTACATCCCTCCTTCTTGGAAAGAAGACTTTACTACACTGTGTCTAGTGGGGGCACTGTGGGCTTACCTTGTAAGTACTCAGCCTTTGATGAGCTTATACGGTCAGCTATTTGTTTCGGGGGTAAAGGTGAATCCCCCTGTCTCTAGACGGAGACTATCCCATTGAATTGAATTGTTGATGCAATACCTCAGATGTCCTTGGCAGGATCTCTCAGTCTCAGAATGGTGCCTGTCTTAGTGAGGTCACAAATAGATCATGAGTTCTGACTATAACTGTGGATCTACGAGACTGAACGATGACCAGCACCATCTCCTCTTGCTTAGAACATGCCAGGGCGTCCAGGCCAGAGGCACACTCAACAGACAGTTAAGATTATGGTCTTGATGACTGGTGGAAGGATGGCACCACTCAGTGTAAAGAACATGGTCATGTCACGGGTGATATATCTGTAGTAAAAGCCATCATTTTGTTATGTTTGGAATCAAATCTTAAAGGATTCCAACACTGCTCTAAGCTGTTGGAAACATGTTAAACAGCTGCTGTGTCCACACTGTTCAAGGATACTCATGCAGCTTTTCACTCTGTCTCTTTTTCTTTCAGGAGAAACTTCATGGCTGCAGGACGAGTGTGAGGAGATCAAGGGAATGGAATGTCCTGCTGGGTAAATCAACATGAAAGCAATAATGAACAAATTCACAGTTCATCCATGGCTTTATGATGGACCTCATTTTGATCTATTATTGTTATGATTCTTCAGTGGGGTTGCTCCAAATATTCTGAACTGATTTTGACAAAACATTCTGGAATGGTGGGCCATGGACCATGGAAGATGCTGACTGGGATGGATGCATGAATTATCTTACAGATCTGTTAGCAGTGTGAGATACAATAGATACAACAATTATGTCCCATTGTCACAGCATCCCTTGGATTTGCATCGTGAGACGTATCATCCATGACCCATCCTCGGTTTCTGGGTTCTGCATCAGACCCCCTAGCACAAGTGACCCAGCCAGAATTGTGTTCCAGTTGACCAAGGGATCACCCATCTGCATCCAGAACAATCTGGAGGCTCTCTCTGTAGCCTCTGTGCCAGTTATGATGGCTCTCCTCTATTTGTGGCCCCAGTGATGCCTAACAACGTATAGACTTTGCCGAGTGACCTGACCAGGTTACAGCAATCCGACCAAACCTGCTTCCAGCACTACTTTAGAAGCTCCTGGTCCTTTGCATGCCTCCTCTCGTATGCCTACACCTCTCTTAAACATTCTTCCAAGGGTACCGTCATTCTAAACACTGTTGTTTAGAGGTCTAAGAGAGAACAACTGTGTCTGGCTGCAGAGATATTGTTGTCACGTTGGCTTGAAACTGGGATTGCTTGTCTGGTTGGCTTTCAGCTGTCATTCTTGAGTGTTCTTTTGCTGCTCTCTAGCCTTCCCAAAGTCAGTATACTTTCTGGCAGAGCAGTGCTGCTTCCTGCCAAGGATGACTTCCGAGACACCACCTAGCAGTGCCCACCACGCCGTGTCATGTTGCCAATGGTAACAACCTTCTCCCAGGGCTTTTGGACAGCTGCTGAGGATGTGTTCTAATGTCCCTTTTCCAGCACAGACGTTTCTTTCTTGAAGGATCATGTTTCAGCCAGATCAGACTACTGTTACTGGCTTTCTCCATGCTTGATTGATGCTTGATGAAGCGACAGCTCTCCTTACCCTGGGCCTTATTGTGCTGAGCCTTTAGGCAGCTACACAGACCCTCTGTGCCAATGTTAAACTCGTCCGTTATAACTTTGTTATGCCTTGAGGTCCTCAATAATTATCTTGATGGCAGCCGCATCTTTCAGGCTGCAGTCAAAAACCTCGACCAGAATCTTAACTACCCAGTTTCTCAGTGAAGTTGTTGGTGGCTTTGCCCTTTTTCAGCACTACTGACCAGGACCTTTTATTATATATCTATTATACCAATATGATATTACATCACATGTACATAGCATAGACATACATTTGTCATAATATGTGATCTGATTAGTTTTCTAAGTCTGAAGTATACTACAATCTTTCTTTTTTTTAAATTAGTCAACAGTTAAATACCAAATGTTAATACTAATTCTTTGATTTAGATTTTTCTGATAACTTCTGTTAATAGAAAGTTATATATGGCTTTAAATTCAGTTTTTAGCTTTAGAATTTGCAAAATGTCAGTAGGGGAAATTACTTCCTTTACCATGCATGGTTTGCATTATGCTTCCCTATTCAGCGTAATGTTTGCTATACCAAATGATTAATGTGTAATTAAAATCGCCTTTACTGACTGCCATTTTCTCTTGTTGAAGGATGCTACGTGTCTGAAGCATGAGCTGATGATGATTGATTCTTGATACCTTTGTCTTCTGACTGTTGTTTTTTTCTCCCTCCTGTGTTGTTTGTGACCAGGTTTGTGCGTCCACCGCTCATCATGTTGTCGATCGATGGATTTCGAGCTTCTTATATGAAGAGAGGAAATACAGTCATACCCAACATCGAAAAGCTCAGTAAGCCAGGCTTTGGTTTAGTTGTAAAAGCCCTGCAAATGGAACATAACCCAATGATGAAGACAGATTATAGCAGCATTAACATGGTGCAATGTATGAAGCGTGAGATTTATTACGTCGACAAGACATCAAAAAATACTTTTGTACTATGAATGAAAGCTCACACATCTAGTTTGTTTTGGTTTGTTCTCCCCTTCAGGAACATGTGGAACCCATGCCCCATACATGAGACCTGTTTACCCCTCCAAAACCTTCCCTAACCTTTACTCTCTGGCTACGGTATAGCACCACCATTCAAGTTTGTCATCAGTCCACGTATTATTTGCTATCGGCTTATTTGAACAAGTAAACTAAGCATTTTTAGTTTCTTTCCATCTCAGGGTCTCTACCCGGAGTCACATGGTATCATAGGCAACTCCATGTATGACCCAGTGTTTGATGCCACCTTCACCCTGCGAGGCAGAGAGAAACTCAATCACCGCTGGTGGGGAGGCCAACCGGTAAGTACTGTCTCCTCTCTGCTCTTCATTTCTCTTGGATAACTTGTGCATTTTGAAAATTGATTTCATTAGGAAGTAAAGTAATGTTAATTTTTTGCTCTGTTTTAATTGTCTTTTGGTATGTTGGTGAGGACATATTTGGATTTTCATTTGTTGCTGTTAATGATTTGCTATCATTAAGTTCTCCTCAGTTTGTGTTCCAGCTGATACTCTAACAGCATTTTAGTACATAGTATTTTAAAATGTGTAAAGTGCTGTCACAAATTCCAGTGTTTCTCTCGCAGATCTGGATCACAGCAGCCAGACAGGGAGTGAAAGCTGCCACCTTCTTCTGGCCTGTGTAAGTCTGCATTTATCTTGGCATGCACACATGCACGCGTACACACACTTCCCTTCAAATGTGTAGTTATTGAAAACTGGGTCTGGCAAAAAAAATTTCGTATGAGGACCGTCAGGTCTATGAGCAGATATTTTACCACAAACATTTCATATCTGTCCTTGCAGTTTGGTTATGTTCATGTCTTATTTATTCCTTTTGACTATGAATGTCTTAATTTTGAGTTGAATTCATTTCTTCTCAATTTGCAATTTGTCTTTAAGGTTTGCTGTGTTTGATAAATGCTCCTTAGAAAATTCAGCAGAACACAAACATGCAATATGCACATTTATAACACACAGAGAGAGAGATGCACTCCCTCTGTGTTTTCATCACACCTTTTCAGCTTTCCTGGTAAAGTAGATTTAAATTGATACCCTAATGGTAAATTACAAAAAATACAAAAAAGTGTTATTTTAAATGGCATAAAATTCCAGTTAGGTGCAAAAGTTCATGGTTCACAAGTTCTAGGCCAAAATGAAAAGTAGCCTAACCGTGCCACCATCAGGCTGACAGGTATCAAAAATAATGGGTCCTTCCCTGTACAACCTACCAAGTTTCATGAAAAATTGGTTTATGAAAACAGCCTTTTGGAAGCGGTAATAAATTGAATTGACCACAAAGTTCTGGGATAACTGAGCGCATTCATCCTTCATGAACAGGGAGACATATACAGTACCTGCTGCAGATAGAAAATGTGTCCCAGTTCTACCTGGAGCAGCACATTAAACATTAAACATTAATGCACAGTGGGATTTGCACCTACATTGCAGTCGCACACAATTGTGTATGTGTGAATAAATAAGTGAATACGTGAACAAATTAGTAAACAAATAGAGTAATATAATGAAGTGTTTTTACGCCACTGATTGCAAACAAATGAAGTTGACCTGCGCACATGGAGCTATGGAATCCCATGAACTCACAAGTTGCTTTTTATTAGATACTGACACACCATATGAGGTCAAAGAATTTGAAACTGAGGAACATATTTCATCTGATTTTACATGTATAGAAACCTGCTGTGATGCCTTCTGCATTCACATTACATTGTTCATGTTCTTAAACATTCTGGAACAAAAATTTTACCTCATTGCAGCAAATCTTTATACTTTCGACAATGAGTCTGGAAGACTACAGGGGCTCCTTTGTCTCTGTATATGATCCAGTGACTAAATTATTTGGTGATGAAAGTTTGCCAAGTTTGCTCGTGTTCCTGCTGCTCGCTCAGGCCAGAGGGGCTGCCACAGCACTAAACCTATAGCCTTTAGAACACATTTATCAACACAGAGAAGGCTTTGATGGAGGAGGAGGAGGAGGCACATCTCAGCAGAAAGATGGAGTTTGACTGTTTTTACAGCAATTTGTGCAAATGGGCATGTTTACGGTATGCAGAATTCCTCTATGAACTTGGGTCGCAGATGTGCCACTCTATAGAAACATGGGATCCAAAGTGTGGTTTACACTGCTTTTCTTGCACTTGGCACTGACAATGAGCGAGAGGGAAAAGGGAAAGAGAAGAAGACAGAGAGAACAGAGGTCCATGCAAATCTGAGCCTGAGTGTGTGCAAGTGTGTCTCGGAGAAAGCCTTTTAATTCAATGTACTACTCAGTTCAGTTTACTTTAGCTTTCTGGGAGGTCCACCCCCTGCCCCCTAGCAACCAAGTAAAGAGGAGTGTATGAAAGAGAAAGCTGGAGGAGAAAGATCAGGTGAAATTATGAACAGAAAGGGTGCAGACATTAAGAACAGAGGAAGTAGGCAGAGTGAGAGCAAACAATTCTTTCTAGTGCTAAGCAGTGTAACCAAATCTCCTTTTTCCTCCACTCCGGGCTCATACATCAAGCCCCATTCAGGGCCTCGGTCCTGGTCTTGATGGTTGACAGCTGTGGAATGTATGACAGGCCGGAGCCTGGTTGGTGGCCTTGTCACTACACAAGCAGCGTACGGGCAGCCTTTGACCTCATACACTTCAAACAGGGAGGTAGCTTTAGATATGTTAAACCCTAAGCCATAACTATATGAGACTCTTTAAGGGTTAAAGGAACTATTGGGCAGTTTTAGCAGTGGTAGATCTAGAGGTAGTTTGTCACCATCAAAATAATTGTCACCACTAATCACGGCTTCCTTTAAAAGACTTAAGACCTCCTTAATTTGGTGATGTAAAAATAAGGCTTTATTTTGTATGAAAAAGTCATAAATCCATCATTCAGAATTCTTAAAGTTGGAGTTTTTGTGAGACTAGAAATTTTGTGTGTAAGTTTGTGTTTTGTATTTTTACATCACTCAGACTGGAATTGGCAAGATCAAGAGCAGTTACTCTTGAGCACCATAGGGAGTGTTATTGTTTCAGGTTAACTAACATGGAGTGGAGAAGATGAAAGGTACTTGGTTGAAATGATTTCTCTGCATTTAACCTAACTATGAGGAGCAGTGGGCAGCACCCACATGCTGGTGCAAACACACACACTTGTGCCCGGGGACCAACTCCAGATCTTCCACTTACTGCCATGGTGAAGGGCAATCAATGGCAGGAGTGATTAGCCAATGAGACTTTTTTTGTGGGTGGGGGAAACCAGAGCACCTGGAGGAAACCCACGCAGACACGGGGAGAACATGCAAACTCCACACAAAACGGTGCGGTCGAGGTCGACCCTGGGATTCGAACCGGTGACCTTCTTGCTGTGAGGAAACAGTGCTAACTAGCCACTAAACCCATAGCTAGCAAACTGCAAGTGCAAGTGTAATGAAAACTGGTTGGATAACACTGATTTTGTAACATGGTTGAAACTCGTTAAAGGCAGCTGTGTCATCCTTAGTTGTACTCCATCTCAGATACCTGAATCATCAACAGCATCCACATCAACAGATCTCCCAACATCTTGATCCAACACTAAAAGCTTAGCTACTCTTGTATCTGCACGCTGACAAAGCACCTATTTCCTTTTTAAAAATTGGTCGTAAATTCATTCAAAAAGTGGCATTGACCGGTCTCTCCTATACCCATAGATTCCCTGACTAATGGTTGTGTTGTGTTGTTTAGTGTAATTCATGAAGGAAGTTCATTGTATGTGTGTCTTCCAGTGCTATCCCAATGGAGAGGCGGATACTTACAATGCTGCAGTGGCTCCACCTTCCTGACGGGGAGAGGTAAGATATACAGAAATGTTATACCTTTTCTTTTTAGTTATTTGATGTGGTCACTGTCAATAAATAATGCTAACAACACTAGAATGGTATTGCTACCATCAATACTATAATTCTAACTATTTCTTCTCTTTGTCATCAAAAATACAGCCCTACACTACAAATAATACAAATACGATCTAATACCTACAAGTTTTTTGTGTCCTGTTTCAGGCCCTATGTTTATGCCATGCACTCAGAACAACCAGACACATATGGACACAAAATGGGGCCCATGAGCTTGGAGGTAGGTACTGTGTAGGACTTGTGGTTGTGCACATGATGAAATACACAAACCAGACTCAAAGTGTGTGTGTGAGTGTATTTGTTGTTAAAAAACTTGCTTGAGGAGACATGCAAATCAGGCTGCGGTACGTGTCATCTGAAATGCCACAGAGAGTTGGAAAGTGATGCAAACTGCCTTTCACTGGTCAGCTTAGTGGGTTTTCCTCCATCAAATTGGATAACTTTCTGGCTCCATCACATAGTTTTCCACCGACTATGGGAGAGTAAGAATGTGGGCAAGATTATAATTTGTGTCTTTAACTCTTTTTCCTTTCCATCGCTGTATCATTCAATTCCTTCAAAGTGTGAGTCCTCATGTGTGCGGAGATTAAGAAAAACACTAAGTTCCTGTTAACGACCTCTTCCCTCTCCATCACTCTGTCATCTTCCCAGTTTATATCATTAAATCATTGTTGATGTCACAAACACACACAACCCTCCCTCTCTGTGTTGGCATATTTGCCCATTCTGATGTGGCCTCGGACCAAGTCAGATGGGTCAGATGAAGATGAAGCAGACTGCAGTCAGAACAGACACAGACCTGACTCGGATGTTTAATGATGGATGACTGCTGGCAGTTAACAACAGAAAAGATCCACCGATTTGACCACAGTTCTTTTTCTCTGTTGCAGTTGAATAATCCTTTGAGAATGATTGACAGAATTGTTGGCCAATTGATGAATGGCCTGAAACAGATGAGACTGCACCGCTGTGTCAACATCATCATGGTGGGGGACCATGGTACTGATAAACACACAGACACAAACATGCTGTCGTATTCAATCATTGTGTATTGGAAACCATATTTTACTACATATTACTAAATACTATACATATACTGAATATACTAAATATATAAGAAACACAGTTAATTTGCAAAATAATCACTCTATAAAATGTTCAATTCATGCAGGGTTTCTTTAACTGTGCATGCCCACTTACATTAATCAAACTCTTAAGTTAAAATAATAATAATAATAATGACAGATTTTTGTTATGTAACTGATATAAATTGTGTATATGGCCTGTATGAAACATGAAAAGGCGACTCAAAATGTTATTTAAAAAATGCAAATGAGCTCCTGACATTTAGTTATAGCTTTAAGACCTGTATAGGAATGATTACATCGATGACATGAAGTGTCCAGTATCACTGGACCAGTCAAGGAGGCCACATTATGCTTTGTGAAATGCAGCCCATTCAACTTGGGTCAGAGGGTTAACTTCTTTATACCTTTTCCATATGCCGACCCTCAGTCATCGAGCAGGTTGGGGATGGTGTGTGTCTCTTTACCTTTGTTTTGATAATATGGGAATGAAAGGGTTGTTTACTGGCAATTGTCTCTTCTGTGTAGATTTTTGTAATTACTACACAGTTATAAGTAGTAATTTAAACAGGTCTAACGTACAGATTATCATTCCAGTTCGCTCTATAGAGGAGTGTGGGAGAGAAAACAAAGTGCTTGAGAGAGTAAGAGAGTTAAACATTTCAGTGGACAGAGGGCCACTCGCCTATTGTGTGTATCCTCAGGCATGGAAGAGGCCAACTGTGATCGGACCGAGTTCCTCAGCAACTACATGACCAACATTGATGACATCATACTCGTTCCTGGCTCATTAGGCAGAATTCGTCCAAGAAACCCCAATAATCCAAAATGTAAGAGAATTTCATTCAACATTTCCATTTGCGACTGTTGTAGAGTACGTTTTACATGTTCCCAGTATTTTGTGAACCCACAGAAGGATACAAGGGGCATCAGAAAGCTCTTCACATTCCTAAGTAGTGATTAGCTTTTCTGTTTATATTTTCCATTTTCAGTCTCTGTGAGAGCAAAGATCTGGCATGAATGTTGTATTTTTCATTGCAAAGCTTTATTTGTATGTATTGAAAGCTTTATTTATAAAAAGTATGCCAGTGATGGATGGATGGTAGATGATTGACAAGTAGCACACAAAACAACCTTTTTATTTTTATTTTTTCAGATGATACCAGGGCTGTTATTGCAAATCTAACAGTAAGTATTAAAGAATATTGTGAGTAGTGTGTGTTTTTGATGGACCAGTGGATGAATTTTAAAATGAAATAACATGAGGTTTGTGTTATCTTTAGCTTAAGAAAACGCCATTTAAAAAAGAAAAAAATGTAAAAGGTGAAGGTACCAAAAAGGGACTATTTTTTTCCCTAGTGTAAAAAAGTGGATCAGCACTTTAAGCCGTACCTGAAGCAACACTTGCCCAAGAGGCTGCACTACGCCAACAACAGACGTATTGAAGACATTCACCTGCTCGTAGAGAGGAAGTGGCACGTTGTCAGGTACAGTGTCATCACTAAATCACATGATTTAAGAGAATGCCCAAGTATGCTTACAAGCTGAATTGGACGACAGTAAAAAGTGGACACTTTGATCATATGCCATATTGCCTTAGTTACAGTGATGAAGTGTGAAATGCATGAACATTTACTGAATTAGAATGAAATCAGGTTTGGAGTTCTCTGCCTGACACACATTGACTGACAAACAGTTGTGGCACTTGGTGGTACTGAGTGATAAACCTTGCCTTCCTCTTAACAAACACTACTTCATGGCTTTATACTGAGATCACATTGTAATGCAAGCTTCAGAATGACTAGAGACCCTGGATGACACAGCTTCAAATAATCTGTTTTTATGTATGCTACTTATCATTATTATTATTGTTGTTATTATCACCATGTGGATGCGACCAAGGTCTTTTTTTTTCAAGTTTGTCAAACAGACTCCCTCTACTGGCTAAACCTTGAACGACATTAAGCACACCTTGTCTTAAATGGGAGAAATGCATGATGCAGACTGAGTGGAAACCACAGATCCAAATATCATGCCGTTGAAGATGCATATTGGACAGAAGCTGTGACAGGGTTGCCTTATTAGAGGCACTGCTTCACAATGTTACATCAATGACACGCGTTCGAGCAAGTCTGTGCTCGCTTATGGTGAAGATGATGAGAAAAAAAATCTAATCAATTAATGCACCTCTCACATGGGTTTCATATGTGGTGCTGAAGCAGGGCAGAGCTGCTCGCGTTTCTGTTTGGCACACAGTTAAGAGGATACATACAGCACATATTGCGTCTGGGCCTCTTCACTGCAGCCTAATGGAGTTTTTCTATTCATTCTCGCACATTTTTTCCATAGACCATAGGATATCTTCAGTAGATTTAGCACTCTGTTGTTTCAGTTCTGCCAAAAGTGACCATTTGAAGGGTTATTCTCTGAGTCTTTTTAGGGTCGTGCCTAGACCCCTTAGGTATCTGCCCCATGTTTTCATGCGTAATATCCAAAAATGACCACAAGCTGCCAATTTCAACACCAAGTGATCCTGCAAACCTCGATTTAGTCTTCAGGTGCAGTAACATTATACACCGTAATACTCATGTAACTCGTTGATGATGACTCTGGCCAAATTTTAATTTTGCAAACAAAAAACCTGACAACTTCTAAATCGGACTTTTTGACACATTGCCGTAATATGAGCAGTTTAATGTGGAGTCTGATAAGGCTCCAGAACAAAAACATATCGTTTTCTATTATTTACATGTTTAGAGGATTGTTCAGTGTTGGTGGTGGCATGTGCTCTCCTATTAGTTTCTGGTTAACAGATGTAACACATGTTGAAAGCTCTAAGATTTGTTGTCCCACACCACGCTCTTGGATATGTTAAAAAAATTCTACACACATTTGAGAAGTGCAGGCCGGTGAAACTAATGACTTGCTAAGATTGACTTTGACACAGGTTTGGTGTTGAGCAGTAAAAAAAAGTCAGAATGAGGTCATTCACTGACAAAGTAAACATGAAGTCACCTGAACTGAAAGCAAAAATAAACAAACTGAGTGTGAGGTTGTCATGTTGTTTTGGTTGACCCATGGGACAGCTGCAGTCTATGCGGAGCCTTCAAAGGTAAAAACGACGAGACACCTGAAACCAGTAATAACTGATGGCTGAATAATATGAAGAGGTAGAAGATAAAAGATCCCGCGTTGTGTTATGTTTTATTTATTGCTTAATTTTTTCTACTTTCATATATACAAAGATTTTTAAAATGAAGCAGTGAAATGGCCGCTTCTAGTGTTTATCTTAAAACAATCAATTTATTTATTCAGTGTATTCTCATTACTGATGATCACTGATGGTCGGTCAGCATAAACTATCAGCAAACCTCACACACTTGGCTGTTTTCCTGGGAATAATCAGGCCCAGGCAAGCTCCTCAAAACCCGAACTCACCACAGAATAACAGCAGACTGGCTGCACTTTCCACCTCCAGCGTAAAACTGTAGATTTGGAACAGTGTCTTTTCCAGCTCCAAACTCCATCCAGCCCTGGAAGTCGTCTTAATATGTTGTTCCTAGATGCAAGTGCAATTAAGTTTCAGTTATTTGCTGTCATTTGCTGTCTGTTGCTTAAGCGCTTGTTTGTTACGCTACAATTATAGAGACGGTGATTGATAAAGATGAAAATTTAGAGGTCATACTTTGGATCTTTGTCATTTCACGTGTTTTAGCTAGGTGGAAAACTAGTACATTGAATTAAAAGGAAAAAGTAGAGAGCTTTAATTTGACCTCTCCTAGTTATCTGAGATATCTGCACCTCTTCTCACAGACGGTCCATGATGTTCGGCCTTCGGATGTTGCTACTTATCACAGTTACAACTGCGAATTGTCTCAAAAAGGAGAAGATTTTGTTTGGATTATAGTAAGATTTGAAATGGATTATTTGAAAGTTATATTTCATAATTTAACATCTGTTTTCTCAGAAATAGAGGAGGTTCCACTATCTACTACTATCAGGTTCCTTTTGAATGCATGTTGAATGTTTATGTGTTTGAATTATTTAAGACATTGTCAAGGACATTTCAATTGAGGGTAATGGATGCCACTTTTATTTTGAAATTAATACCCTGTGGCCCTCAGGATGATTGGTATATGTAAGCATTTCAGTGCCATGGACTCATTGTTTTTGCCCCAGATAGCCCCTCATAGCAGTCTGTCTCCTTTAAACTGTCCCTGTCTCTCAGACATCATTGGCTGTGGTGGTTTGTTTTCACTATCATCCTCATCCTATTCATAGCAAATGAAATGTTGCGTTTGTCCATTCCTTCCCTCTGCTAGTGATTTACATTTCCAAAATACTTGTGGTTTCACCCCCTGGATGCGGCACATAGACACTTAGTCACAAGCTTATGCACACTCTAATGTGTATCGGCTGAATGCAATGTATTAATGGACACCTCATAAAAAGGTAGCTGTTTCTCAATGAGATGACTGTGGCTTTAGTCTGAAGGAGAGGTTGTCTTCAGCTGAAGGAGGTGAATTTAGACAAAATATTAGGCCGGGCCAATCTACTTTCTTTCCTTTCCATTTGATTTGGACACATAAATATTGTGATCCCTGTTAATTTGTGCACTTAGTATTTTAAGGTCCTTTCAACATTGTGATTGAAAATGCGTTCAGAATATAATTTAAGGATGATTTATGTTCTCCTGAGGTTGATTTTTTTTGTTTCTTTAAGTTAAGTTTATGTCTTTAAGTTATATTTTTAAAAATCAAAAGTTGTAAGAGTTCAGCAAGATGGATTGGTGAAAGTTTAGGTCTAGGGGGTCAGATAGAACCTTGTGATAGCATAAGGTCACACTTTTTGTTAGGGTGCTTTTTTTCAAACAGACACTCCAACAACTCTTACTTGTTCTTTCGGTGTTTCTTGTTTTGCCTATCTTGATTGTCTTTATTTTTAGGGCCAAATTTTCCACGTATTGTTACCAATGGATGATAGAAGTCCATATCTTTATTATTCTTCTCTTATTCTATTCTGTTATTGTTATTTTATTTTTTAAGTGCTATATGAATATACACCATAAGGAGAGTCATCATGTCTTTGTTTGTCTTACTTGGAAGTGTTAATACAGGGAGGAACTTTAACACAAAATTAGAAAGCAAAAATGAATTAACCAATTATGATTAACTTTTACATTCACACTGTAATAACAGGAAGGTTCCGGAAGGGAGGAGGCACTGTGGTTTCTCTGGTGATCATGGATATGACAATAAGATCAACAGCATGCAGGTAAGGTTTGTAATATCGTGGGCTACTTCCAATTGTGATACCACATATTTAATTCATGTCTGTGCAGAGATTATGTTTCCGATTATATGAAATGTATTGTATTGTATTAGCCTCTGTTACTGTAAAGAGATCAAAGTATGTTGAGTTAAATGAAAAATATGCTGAAAAATGAACTCATATTTATTTTTATTTATTTTCAGACTATTTTCTTGGGATATGGACCAACATTTAAATACAGGACTAAAGTCCCAGCCTTTGAGAACATTGAGCTTTATAATGTCATGTGTGGTAAGACAGGCATTTTGTGTTCTGCGTATGTGTTTGATCTTAATTAGAGCTTGACATATCTGGGCCACATTCGTATACTATTTATAGAGGCTTTCAGTGGTGCTGGATTTTATAGACTAGTGGACCTCATTGAAGGCTTCACCATTCACTCTGCTATTAGTAAAAATATTATGAAGATCCTGTTGTCAGAGTTTTGGTATTGCTCGGAGTTGGCTTGTAAATTCTCTGCTCTGTGTTGGGCCGGATCAGACAAGAACCTCAGGCATCCTGAAGCTAGGTCTGGGCTCAGAGTGAAAACATTATGATGTGTGTCGAGTCAGGATAGACTGTTTATTCACCAGGTTAGGTTCAGACCAAAATTTCAGGCCTGATTCAACCTCTAGTTTGTATTATAAAGAGTGTGTGAGTAGATCGTGAGAAAGTTTTTTAAATTTATGCATATAAACTGTCAATGTATAGTTTCAATTTCCAACTAATGTTTTTACTTCCAATTTTCTCTCAATCTTAGACCTGCTCGGTCTGAAACCAGCTCCCAATAATGGAACCCATGGTAGTCTAAACCACCTACTGAAAATCCCCCCCTTCAGACCTACAATGCCTGAGGAGGTTTCCAGACCAACGTCAACTGGCCCTGTTCCTGCAGGCACAGACAGCTTGGGCTGCACCTGTGATGACAAGGTCAGCCATGATGACTCAGTGGCAGACCTGGGTCCGGGATCCTGTAGGCAACTGAAAGGAATAGAAAATAGCTTTGATTGATTTGATCTGCTGACCTGTTGTGACTTGCTGATCTGCTTACTTCTAAGTGCAGCGATCAGTTGCTCTGTTTTTTGTTTTGGATTATGTATCGCCATCATTGTAAATTAGCCAAACGTTGATGCAGAGAACGTTTGGCTAATTTATTTTTAATGAGTTTTCAACCTATCTGTTGAAGAAGATGGGGATGAAGGGTCCTTCACTCCCAAAAAGCAATCAAGTTCTTGTCAGTTACAGCAGAAAAAAAGCAGCAATGACTTTGGATTGATATCAGAATTTTTCTGAATTTATCAAGGTAGCAGAGTATGTCTTTCATAGTCATTACACTTACACATTATTTGTTTAATGTAAGCTGTTATTGGTTCATAGAAACTTTCCTCTCGATTTCCTATTTGTTTTTGGGTTTTTTTTGTTTTTGTTTTTTTCAGTTATAGTGCTTTAATGATCTTCAGCATAGTTGTTTACATTTGAAGCTCTTCCAAATTCCCTCCACAATTTTTCTGACTGTAGGTTAGGTTATCAGATAGGCCTTTGACACTTGAAGTTTTTATGGAGTTTGTCATTTCCATTGTTAACAATGGAGTCCGGGATTGAAATTACGAGCATTTTTAAATGACATATTTAAATTCCTTTAATTAAAGGGCAAAGTGAGCATTTAAAAAAGAAATGCTTAGCTTGTTTTTACTTTTTACGATTGCCCACACTAGATGGTGGAGAGGAAAATGTTCTGTCAAAGAGATTAAATCATAATTATAATGAGTTGTGAAAAATCAGTCAAATCTGCATTTGGACTTAATTTATAAATGGGGAATTTAAAAAGATAAAAACTGGATCAGAGCAACATTTTCATTTATAATGAAAACTGATGAAGTTCTCTAATTAAAAGCTCGACGACCCAAATATGTTCTTAAATGTGTCTTAAATATGTTCCCTGAGCTCACTTCCCCCATGGATTTGGGAAGGTTCTTTCACCACTTAGGAGCAGAGTTGTAAAAAAGCTGCCTTTTCTCTTACCTTTTTTCGAACAGAGCAGCATGCAGCATTTGTGATACTGTTTCTGTTACTTTCTTTCTCTACTTCTAGGATGGGTTTTGTTAGATCTCTTAATTACAGGTAGCAACCTGAAAGCCTATAAATAGTTTTTCTTTTCTTTACATTATTACATTATAATGAGAAAACAATGTTTGAACAAGATTGATATGATGGATGATTCACTGTGTTTCCACTTGACATGCTTCTCCTGTAAATTGTGTGTGACTAAATGTCATTTGTTGCCTCCTCTTCATCTACCTTGAATCCTGAAATGTCTCTGCTGGAGTTAATTCATCTTCATTGCAAGCAGTTTTTCATGTCAAACTAAATTAGATTTAAAATTAAATCTAAATCTTCTCTTCTCAACATAGGGGTTTTTCAGCGTCAATTTGGAAATGCATGTTCTGAATTGCTTGTGTTGGAAATGAATTAAACCCAGCACTAATCTGCAGTTTTTCACTTTAACTATTTTGTTTGTGTGATTTCCATGTAGATCTCTGGCAAGAGATTGTTTCAATCTCCAATCTTTTTGCAGTTGCGTGTAAAAAGTAGGGGCCAGAGAGGTTTGAAAGTGACCCTTGTACGAGGCTATAACCTGGAGTCACTCTGGCTCTGTCTCTTACAGAACAAAGTGGAGGAGCTAAACCAGCGACTGAGGCAAGCTTTTGATGGTCAGTGTTTTCAGATGTTAAAATCACAGAAAATGACCTGCTTTTTACACAGGATAGTGATCTAGTCATCAAAAATCATTGCAACATCGTATACAGTTCATGAAGAATCAAGAATTTAATACAGTAGTGCGTGTCAAGCACTTGGTATGTGTAAAGAACAATCTCAGATATTGTACACATGGTAGTTAGTATACACATCTATATCATTTAAATATGTGAGTGAAATGCATTGCTATGTAATTTCTAGCTGAATGCACAAAAGATTTTATAGAATCAGCATAACATGTTTGCCTTTCATATGGTGTACAGTTCATCATTCGTTGGCTGATGGTCAAGAGAAGAACTTTGAGGTGGTGCTATGTTGCTGTTTGTTCAGCTCAGCAGTTCTGCTTCTTGTCTCTCAGACAGCAGGAATCTGCCGTACGGTCGACCTGCTGTTCTCTTTCGTACCAAATACTCCATCCTCCACCACAGCGACTACATCAGTGGCTACAGTGAAGCTCTCTCCATGCCCCTCTGGACGTCCTACACTGTCAGCAGACAGGTACATCCTACTTTTAATTGATGTGTGGACGTGGTTACGATCATCTGTATATGCCCAGTATATGCCCATACACTATATTTATATGTGTATATATATATTTACTGTAGATGCCCATGCATATAAACCCAATTTGGTGACAAAACACAGTTTTACTCTAAGTGCTGCTTAGCTTTGATAATTTGTTGCACTTTGGATTTTGTGCATTCTCGTGTGTGTGCGTGTGTGTGTGTGAATGTGGTCAGGTAGAAGTGTCCCCTCTACCTGAGTCCTTGTCCAACTGTGTGAGGCCGGATCTGCGAGTCCATCCAAACTTCAGCCAGTCATGTACCAATTATAGAGCGGACAGACAGATCACATATGCCTTCCTCTACCCGCCACGTAAGTCAACTAGCAAACCCACAGAAACATCTCCACTTCACAACGTGTTCCGCTTCATAGCTGCACATTGTTCATGAATCAATTAACTATTTATTTATAATTTCATTTTGACACTCAAATATAAAAACGTGTATCATCGAGTTGTGCTCAGGGAACAGAAATCCATCGTAATGTGCACATTCTGTTTGTGCTTTCCTTTGTTGACAGAATTGTCCTCCAGCATGGATGGAAAATATGATGCCGTCCTCATCACGAACACTGTCCCCATGTATCCTGCATTCAAGAGTGAGTCTCTCTCCACCGCACCAAAAAATAAAGGACATCTTAAGGTCTGCCTCTTGTAAAGGCTCATTTAAATCTAGACCAAAATGTTTCTGCTCACCGCTGGCTTTTACTAAATTAACTCTACTTTTTACAGAGACTGCAGCTACATTTTAGCATTTGATATCCCAATCTTATCCATACTCTATTTGTCTCTCTTTTAACTTTCGTATTTCTTTATGTACCATAAATTATTTTAACTGTTCAATTACCCCTTGACCCCCTGCCCTACCCCTCTCATCTCTCTGTCTCTCCTCAGGGATATGGGCTTATTTCCAAAGAGCACTGGTGAAGAAATTTGCCACTGAGAGAAATGGAGTGAATATGCTCATTGGACCCATATTTGACTATGACTATGATGGCATCAAGGACTCAGCTGAAAAGATGAAACAGTGAGGACATTGATACTCTCCGTCTCCACCACCCACACACTAAAATTTGTTATTATAAACATATTTGTTCATTTTTCAGGCTGACAAGGCAGACACAGAATTGAATGTTCTTTCTTTTACAGAGTATACAGAATTTTTCTACATTTTTGCCTGTTTATTGAAAAGTGATACCCATCTTAATGATATATAAAAAATTCCATCCATGCCACCAACACTTCCAACCACCACTAACTCTCATTTGTCATGTTGTTTTTGTCTTGGTCACAGGTATGTAAGCAGTACAATTCCAATTCCCACCCACTATTTTGTAGTCCTGACCAGCTGCTTAGACTTCACCCAGTCTGCTGACTCCTGTAGTGGTCCACTGAGCAGCTCAGCCTTCATCCTGCCACACCGGCCGGACAACGAGGAGACCTGTAACGTAAGGAACTTGTCTTTAAAATACAATTCAGAGATTAAATCATTGAAGTGGTTTAACAGATTGATGAAATTTTGTGATTTTATGTCCATATTCGTTCTTGAGTCAGTGAGCCATAGAGGCAAGGTCTAAATAAAATTGATAATAGCCACAAATTCTTTTTTTGATAGTTGTTTTCACATTCTAAAAAGTCATCTTTGTGACCAATGATATCTTATTTTAATTACATAGTGTGGGTACATATGTAGGATGTAACAAATTAGTGTACTGAAAAACTGATTTATAATCTTCCCTGTTCATTAGTGCATTGGTGTCCTCCTACCAACACGTTGTTGTAAAGGATGCACCAAGTAAAATCCAAAGTAAATCAGCATGTTAATGAGCCTCTACATGCTGTACGTGAGACACAGGCTTTATGCTGCGTTCTCTTGTGTAAAAGCAAAACGGTTGATAAAGTAAAATAGATTTAGTGTGATTCAATTATGTGAGAGTCCTGAATGCTTTTATTCTTCTTGCCGGCTTCCCTGCAGAGTTCAGAGGAGGAGGCTCGCTGGGTGGAGGACCTGATGAAGATGCACACAGCTCGGGTCAGAGATGTGGAGCTTCTGACGGGCCTGGACCTGTACCGTAGAACCACCCGGAGCTATGCTGAGATCCTGTCCCTCAAGACCTACATGCACACCTATGAGAGCGAGATTTAATCTTTCAAACTGTTACACATCTTAATAACCGTGGTGGCTGTGTGTGGTAAAAGGAAGAGATGTGATCGTCTCTTTCACACTACTGTCTCTGTCATGGAGCATTTGGTTTCAGATTGTTAGTTTCTTCCATGTATGAAGGTACAACTCTTACACCACTGACATATGTAGCTGTGCCTTTGTAGACAATCAGATATTCAGTTTTAGCTTTGCGTGTGTGTCAGTCTTTGTAAAAAAAGTGTGGGCCAAAGTGTTATATTCTCATTTTTCAGTAAGATTTTCCATCAACAAAAGATAACAGTGAATTTATTGTCTGCATACAGACACAGTATATTGTTTCATACGTGTAAACAAAAGAAAAGGGGAACAAATGAAACAAACTTGCACTCAAAGGCTTTGGGCCCTGGATTCAGAAACGAGGACAAGGCACATCTGAATCAGGGCCGAGCCACCACCCTCTCATTGTGTTCAATGATACCAAATAACAGATCGCTTTCACATAAATTGGTACTGCAATGTGTGTGTGTATGTGCTGAATGTTTTTTTTTGTATGTTTTTTGTTGTATTGTTGATGATTATGATGATTTTGTAATGTTTTCCCTAACACAGTTTATAATGCTGTGTGATTGACTTATTTAAGCTTTACATAAAGTACGGAAATTTCATGACAATAAACAAGCTTTTTTGTATAATTAAGGGTATATCTGGCCCTTTTTTGCTGTTAATTCATTGTTTTGTTTGGTGGAACAAAACTCGACTATCTGTTAGCTCCGTTTTCTCAATAACTTTTTCACAGGCGGTGGTGTGGATCGGCCAGACTTCACTCAATGAACCATAAATAAATATGCTATATGAATGCAAGAATGTAACTCATTCATGTTTGGTGTCATTTCAGTGGTCTCAGGGTGGTTAAAATTATCTCAATTCCTCAATCATAATCATTAACCCAGTCAAAATACAAGCAGTTATGGAAATTTGATCCTGCCTGCAGCAATAAAAGTTATACAGGACACCTGGACTGCGTGAGCTCCTGGGTGAGGCTGGCGCTCTCCTATTTTATCATTTCTCTGTTTTATAATTGCCACTTAGCTGCTGCTTGTACATCTTTATCTTTGAATTTGTTTTTGTACAGAGGGCATTTCAGGCTTTCCACACTGGCTGTTTCAGAGCTATCTGCTGTATCTGGAATCAAGATTTTGAAACCCTGACCTGGCAGCAGAGATTTTTAAGTGCTGTCAACGGAAAATCTTCTGGTAAGTATTTGGCAACACAAATATTCAAAACATTTTGCCTCTCACCTGGGGTGATACACATCTGGATTTGATTGACTTGAACAGACATAGAAGATGCACGTTTTGCTTTCCACAAGCCAGCACAGCAGACCCTGACCATCTTAAATGTCACCTGATGAAATACAGGGGGGTTACAGCTAGAATTGATTACAAATAATTGCAATTAATTACCTGATCTTTTAAACAAGGCACCACTGTCTTTGTTGTTTGTTTTCTTGCAATGTTTGGCCCTTTGGGGTTTCAGCTCGGCTCAGGTTGGCTTTTACTGAAGAGGAAAAGGAATCAAGCTGTTGCAAAACAACTCAACCTTATTGTGGAAAAGGGCCATTCGAGTGATTTGAGCGCCCTCCTGCATCGCCCCGATGAAGTGCAGCTTTGTGTGTCAGCATGAGTAGCTCTTGCAAGCGTGCTGTCCAGATTCTTACTGCATAGTTTTTTTTTAAAGTGAAGCAACAGATTGTTTTCTTTTGGGCTACATACAAACTACATTGACATTGTGCACCATAAAACAGACGGATATTATACCAATATATTTCAATATTCATCTGTAGTGAACTTAAAGACACAATCAAAGCTCAATTGTTACACCCGTGTGTTGTAATGGTGTTGCTGTTACTGAAACAACTATTTGCAGGACTGATTATAATTCTTAATTTGCTTCTTCCTGGACATTTCCCACTCCTGTTCGGGTCTGCGTGTCCTCTCCTCCTCTTCAATACTCCTCAGACTCAGCTTGGCAACAGGATGAAGTTGGACAGAGAAATATTCCCAAATGCACAGGTGCATCATTTTCAGACCCAAATTGCTCAGAATCTGTCCTCATCTACATACTGTAGCTGGCTTTTCTACCTGGGAGAAATCACACTCCTTAGCAGATATGAGTCCACATAATTGACCGGGATTTTATTAGAACGTTTTAATGTAAAACCACTATTTAGCGCAATTTTTTTTAGGTTTAAAATGACTCTTTACGATCTTAAATTGTAACACGTTTCCAAATTTGTTAAACTTAGTTAGTGAAGTTAACTTAAGTTCTGGTCATTAAAAAAAACTTGAAAAAAATCGGTTCTGTGCTTAATACCTTATTTAAGGAGAGTGTAACCATTAATATGAACTTAATTGGCTGTCAGAACACTGTAATATGCTGACTCTGAACGCGAACCATTGCCACCTTGTGGACAATTGCGATATTGTCGAAAATGACATAATTCAAGGTAACGCGTTCAAGTGAGACATGTCTGAGAATTCCTCATTCCTACGCCCTTTAAAACGTGATTTGAAACGCTGCATGTTGAAACAAGATGCAAATTCAGAAAACACGTTCAACAAAATTACAACAGACGTTCAACAGTATCAATCGCGGTGCCAAACCGGAAAACACGTGCAACAGAAGAAACGCTACAATTACAACGGAAGATTCCGGAGGACAATTAAAAGACCGGACCACGCGTCTTTGGGTAGAGAATGCGTGCTCACTTTAAAGTAAGTGAAAAGTAACTTATTTTCTGTTTATTAGGTAACTATTATTACCACAGGTTCATGGTTAGTCTTTCATAGTCCCGATTCGAAATGAGCAGTAAATTTATGATATTAAATGTGTTATCTAGCTGTGTGTGTTATCTAATTATCAGATTTATGATCACATTTTTATCTGTATTATTCAGAGATATTATTTTGAATAACCCATCGTTCGTTGTGTTGTGTATCTTGTGTGTCGTGTCCGGGTTGTCACCGCGTCTTTCTATTCGTGTCGTGTTTCTGAAATGTGCCGCATGTGTGTGTCATTTTGATGAAAGTGTTTACTGAATGTGCAGCGTATCTTTGATTTTTAGCTCGTTGAGTTTTCTGTTGAGTTTGATGTTGAAATCAATAATTTGTGTGAACTAGCTGAAATGACCGAAAGAACAGTTTCTTCACTGAACTTGTTATCGGTCTATGTTCACTCATGAATCACTGTTTCCCAGTAAATGATCAGATCCGTTGTACACTTAAGGTAAACATCAGATGTCTCCTGGTGTAACAGAACTTGAGTTACCAGATTCCACCATATGGAATAAGGGACAATTTTGGATATTTGAGAGGTACAAAGAAGAGGTACAAAAAATACCTTTTGAAGTGACTGAATTTGGATGTAATTTGTAGAAAATCATTACAATCACTGGAGCATCACAAAGTCTAAAAACAAGGGCTCCCTCCAACATTTTACAACTATCCTGTTTTACAATAGACTCGAGTTCTTTACATAATAAGGTTATTTATGAGGTCATTCTTTGATTAAAAGTTGTTTTATATAAAGCACCTTTGTTATGGCACTATGTGGTTCAGTTTGATCAGTGTTGGAAGATGATGTGTAGTGAAGGTAATGCCTGCCAAATCGAGGGATTTGTTAAGATAAAGGCAACTCATCTGGTTTTAAATTTTAACCTATCCTGTTTGTCGACCCGAACCATAACCTTGCGTTCATCTGCACAGCTCTTTGCTGCTCCTCTAGTGCTTTCAAAGCTTTTCAGTATTAGATTCAACACATTACAAATGGACTGCAGAGTAGCTTGATCTTTGTGGGCTTGATATTGTTGCAGTTACTTTTTGAAGGACTCCAGGATAAATGGGTGCGTGATGAGGTTGAACTTTCTTCCTCCTGCTTAGCGCTTTTGGCTGAATCCATGGAGTCAGGTTTATGAAATAATGTTACTGTAAAATGAATAGAATGCGACACACATTGAGAGACGTAAAAGAAAATCTTAAATCAGTGTAATATTGCAGAGTATGAACTTTCGCCTATTTATAAGTGTTTGAAAGAAAACAGAGCTTTAAAGACGTTTGCACTTCCTTATTTTCGTACCTCACTGTATGGGAAGGTGGGCCTGATGGAGTTGCAGAGTTACTTTTTTTGTCTAGCATGAGTAGGCTGACAGATAAGGAGGTTGTGTTGGATGAGGCATATTATTTCCTAAAGTCTCTTATGTTCTGTTGATCATCGTCTGTGGGTCTTAAAGCCTGTGACATCCTGTCACTATCTGTCTGTATGACTCTGTCAGTATGTTCCAGCAGTCTGTTGGTCACTATCTGCCCCTTGGACAATCGGTCAGTCTGTTTTTTGCTGTCATCCGATATGTCCTCGACAGTCTGTCTGTCTATTATCACACATACACACATACAAGTGAGTCACTTCCATGGAGTCAGTCTCTGTGAGTCTGTCTGCCTGGCTGTCTGTCACTGCCAGTCCATTTCTGACAATCTCACTGTTTGTCATTGTCTGTCTATCTGTCAGACTGTTTGTCACAGACTGTCCAACAGTCTCTTTGTCATTCTGTCTGCCTATGACAGTATAGTGTTTGTCATCGTGTTTGACTGTGACACTGAAGTTGTATCCATGTCTCTTGCATCTTTTCCTTGTGTCTTAGCCCCATCCACTAAAGACACGAAGATATGCAAAGACAGAGGAAATAAGAAACCGCAAAGAGTCACTTGAAGTGAAGTCGAATGACAGAAGCACAGTTGGATCAGTTGTCAGTTTATTTGTAACTGTCATGTTTTATCTCCCACATGACAGTAAAAATATTTTTTAAATCCCCATTCCTCTTACGTAATTCTCATTTGATTAGCTCATAAATCAGGGGTTGCCTGTAGAATATTTTGTCAGATTGTGTCTGATATGTGGATGCTTGTCAAATAAACACACAAACAGTAAATTAATTTACTTATATCGCAGCAACTTGTTGATTAATTATTATTTTAAAAAAATGTTCAGAGTAGAAAGGATCACTGATTAATAATACATGTGCTCATCAGTTAAATGCTTTTATCATCAGCTGCAGTCATTTATCAGTGATCTCTTCCACTCATTACTTATTAAACAGATCAATACCACAATTTGGGGCGATATAAGAGTTAATTTATTGTTATATGGGTCATTCAGATCTACACTGAACACACATCAGTCATTTTAACTACAACTCAAGACAAAGTAAAATCTATAGAGTGAAGGTAGTGTTAAACCTGAGTTGCTGTTTCTTGGCTGACCATGTTGGATCAGACTCATGTTGTTATGATGGTGTCAGATTTCCATTGAAGGGAAGCGTCTGCCTGATAAGACTCTGCGTAGGATGATCTTATGTTTCCTTGCTTATTGTTGCTCCAGCGAGCCTGCTTGGTCGTTGATCCTCAAGAGCACGAATAAAAGCTCTGGGATGTTCTTCGAGATGATGTACGAGAACAATGTTTGGGTTACATGTAGGAACAGTAAAATGAAAGAATATTGATGTAGAGTCTGTCAGACAGAACTCTCGCCTGTTTGTCACTGTCAGTCTGTGTTGTGACAAACTGAATTGTATTTTTTCAGTGGAAATCAGTTAAAAAACAAAACAAAACAAGCTTTGACACACATGCACAGTGGCTGGAAAAAGTTAGCAAAACCCTTTGGAATTTCATCTGTCTTTGCATGAATTTATATATAATTGTCTTCTGACCACAAGTCACAATAAGTCTGTCTGAACTGTCAAACCGTTGATTTGAAAGCTTTTTGTGATTGCGCTTTTGACAAATGACAAAAGTTACTTTAGCAGCAGTAACCTCCATCAAACCTTACCTCTTTACCTTTTGGTGCCATTCTTCTATTTCTTAGACTTCTGCAGGAACAGCCTTTGCAGATCATCACACAAGTATCTCTGTTGGGTTAGGGTCTGAACTCTGACATGTCCATCCCAGTTTATTCTCTTCAGTCATCTGTTGCACATTATTTTGGGTCTTTGTCTTATATCATCAAGATCAAAGTAATCTTCAGAAGTTAGAAATACACTCTGACATTCTGGTGTAAAAACTGTGATAGTTTTGAATGTATAGTACTCTTTGTGCGGGCCCAAAGGGGGCAAAACCGCTTCAAGCCATGCTGCTTCACAGAACATGCAAATTTGAGAAATACAGCATTGTCATTCTTGATTTCCTCCATTTTGTTCTTCCATGAACAAATGTTTTACTCCATCATCATAGCCTGTTGCTCTCATGTGGTTATCTTTGTAGAACATCTACTCCTAGGGAGAGCAGTTGGTACCACCCCAGTCTTTAGATGCTTTTACAGCTTTCCCATCTTCCTGCCTCTCTATAATTCCTCTAAACTCCTACTAGTATTTTTTTTTCGATTGAGGGTCAAAGGTTGGTTGAGAGGAGAAGAGAAAGCTCTCAAGAGGAGCAAGCTTTGACATTGTGTTTTCTATAGAGCAGGGCTCCTCTATGACCTACACCTCCAATCTCAATCACGTCAGACTCCCATAGTCAGAGCTTCTCTCTTTAAACAAACACTGTTACTATAATTATTTAAGTTAAGATTACTAAATGCAGAAATCAAAGAAATTCCAAAAGGTTCACTAACTTTTCTTACCACTGCAGACGGCATGTAATCAAATATTTACGGAAGAATTTCTGATACATTTCAGGATTAATATGTGTAATTCTAGTGGCGGCATAAAGGCACAATGGGAGTGCTGTGACTTGGGGATGACCTTCATCCTGTTGATGGCAACATTGGGATGTGGATTGAGCACGCAGGAAGAAAAGTGGAGATCTTGATGTTTGTTTGACCTTGGTGTGCAAAAGTATATTCTTTATTCTTATTATATATCCAACTTTATTTTACCCCAAACCCTTCCCTCCACCCAGCCCCCACAACCGGTGGCATTCCAATGTCACCACCGATTACTGTCACTGTTACAATAGCCAATCAGAGCTCACCTGCAGAAAGAAGGCAACCAAACAAAGAACAGCAGAAAGGGGTTATTTTCAGTTTTTTTGTTAAATAGTAATAAATACATTGAGATGCAGTGGTTCTTTATCCTTTTTCTCTTAAGTAGAAGGATTAAAAAGTTTTTTTTTATTTCTGTTTCTATTTCTTTTTATTTCTTTATTGATCTGTGTTGGTTGTTTAGCAGCAATCCAGACCATTTGTCATGGTGACTAGCAGCTCAGAGAGGAGGAGCCGTCTGGAGGAAAAACGCAACAGGAGAAAGAGGAGAGGAAGAAGAAACGAGAAGAGGAGGAGCAGGAAGAGAATGAGGAGATTAGCGCCAGGAAGGCATCAGTGCCTGGTCACCATCTCCTCCTCAACCTCACGTCCTCTCTCCATATTCCTCAATGAACAGGCAGACAGGAGAAAGAAAAGCAACAGAGACAGGAAGAAGTGTCCGTCTGTCCTGAAATACAGACTGACAGAGGAGACCAAAGAAACCAGTTTTCCCTTTGACACCTTTGTCATGCAACTGTGTGTGTGTCTTAAGATTGAAGCATTACTCTGACCTCCTTACACACTGACTGAACATCTAAAAATGGCTCCTCTGTCCTTCCTCCTCCTCATCCTCCTCCTCCTCTCTAGGATTCCACAACAATCAAGTAGAACACACAACTCCTCAAACCACAGAAAAATCAAATAATATTAAACATCAATAATAATAACAAACACAATCATTCCTTTTTGATTACAGTCGTATTCAACAAAAGACAAACCTCCCCCC
>OMNV01000844.1:0-13871 GCA_900303265.1 Brotula barbata
GGGTGTTGCTAAGAAAACAGTTAGTTTCCATCTGAACCGATCTCAACCTAAGGAGTCTCCAAGGCTCTCTTACAAGCCAAACAAATAAAGCAACTGGGAAAACAACCAAAAGGAGGACATCCCTCAATACCATTTGATAGCAGGGTTAATGAATGGCTCTGCAAATGAGTGGAGCGGAGACTCTCCTTCGGATCAGACGTCTGAGGGCCACACGTGGACGGCGAGGCTTTGTTCGTCCACATCACGGGTGAAGCCAATGAGGTTGCGAGGACAAACAAGTTACATTTAGAGAGATTAATGACCCGGATCGTTGACTGCGCTGGGCGTGTGGAAAAAGGGAATGCCACAGAGGAAATGAATGGCTGAGGGCTGCCAAGTAAGCTGCTGGACTGTTACTGAAGATTTAAATTCAGTGTCAGGCTTAGTGGCTGTACTCTCCGTGATGGATGGAACGTGGGCGTGTCCTTGAGAGGTATATACAGTAAAAGCCTCAAGTGAGATAATAGAGTTGCATGGGAGGATGACAGAAAAATGCAAGCGCGGAATCCTTAAAAGTCACATTTAAAGTCACAGTTTTGGCAGAAATTGTTGAGATGAATGAAGCTTCAGAGGAACGGGTCGGCCATTTAAAACGTTCGTCCGTCAATTTAAATGCTCGGTGTCGGAGGAGAACGAACAAGAGGAGAGACGTCAAGCTTGGCAACAACGTGGGAAGAACAGTGGCGCTTCTTTGTGTCTCAAGGGGACACGAGGACATCTGACCGCAAACGGGAACACAAGGACTGTAGGCATCCTCCACGCAAGCAGAGGATTTAGAGGATAGAGTGCACTGACTGCAACTGTTTCCCTGACCTCCAACTCATCTCTCTTTTCATACCTAAAGTGAAATAATGGGCGTATTATGAATGAAAGCCCTGGTTCACTGTAGCCCATTTATTCTGAGATAAATTAGTGTGTGTAGGATTTTATCACATTATTTTGGCAGGACTTCCCAGGAGGACACTGCCTCAGGTTAGGAAATACTTTCATAATCCAAATAAACATATAATACACACAAAAAATCACTTTTACTACATGTGAACACAAGGACTGTGTAAATTTTATATTCATTTGTTTTATACAGACAGTATATATATTTTAAAGTATAATAATTCATTTTATTTTCACTCTGCTATGATTCATTATTTTTTAACAACATACATTTGACCGGCAAGCCACAATTGTGTGTGTGCAGAATGGCAGAGATGAATTTCTTTCCACTGACACTAAAACTCATCACTGACATCTCTGTGACCTCTGTGCCAAAATACTTGTTTTTATTTGTTGCTGCAGTTGTTGCACTTCGTTGCGCTCAAAAGTTAACAAAAAAAAAACCTTTCCCAAGCCACGAGTTCCAAAAAACATCCCGCTCTCCGATTTGTTCTGTATAAAATTATGAATATAAAATAGCAATGAGGGAAATGGGACATAAAAATGATCAAGTACATTTGACTTGATATTCACAGCAGCACGAAAGCCGCGCAGTCATGAATAATAATTCTGGTGGTTTGTTTGGGGAGGGAGTGCCACGCTCGGCCAGATGGCACCGCTGTGTCAGATGCAGGTCAGCCATGTTAGCTGCGCGCTAATTGCTGTTCGTGCTAATGAGAGGTACCGTCAAGGACACCGTCCTTGGTAGGAAGTCATAACCCGAGACACGAGAGCCACGTCTCTAAAGGTCGGCTAAGCTTCGATGTCCCGGCTCCTGAATAAGCTGCGTTTGTGAGTACTTAGAAAAACCCAAAACTCATTTGGGCATTTCTTTCATTGTGGCGCCCGTCCTGCTTCTTTCATGTCTGGCGCCGTTGGTGAAGGGCGTAAAGCCTGGTGCCTGATTCATGTAGCAACACACTTCCTGTCTGCATGAAAAGCGACAGTAGAGATAAAGCCAAAGTGTCATATTTTATCTGTGTCTGTCCAGTCAAAATTCGATTTTGAAGAAGTGACACTGAAATGTAATGCCAAATGGAAAGAGACCTGAAGGGCCTGGTGAGTAACACAATGAAATCAGTGAAATTCGCCATAATGGTCGAGTGGACATGCTAACACACACCACATTGAACTCTGCAATTTATCAATCAATCAAGCCAGATTGCTAAAATTGGCCTGAAAACAGCGTCTGTGTCTTGGAGCTAAGTCATGGAGAAGATGATGATGATGGTTGGCACGAATGGCTCATAAGTGGCACCCCGCCTGACAATGAGCGGCTGACCGTGTGAACCGCGTCCCGTTCTGGGAGATTTCTGAAAGCTCTTTGTGGAAGAACTTGGCCACAGGAGGGCCCGGGCTGTTCCGCTCAGCACGTCTGGGGCAGTTTGGACGGCCTGCAGGAGCAGATAAGACGGACGGAGCTTCGTATCCAAGAGGAGCGCTCCAGAGTTCATTCGGGTAAGAAGTGAGTTGAAGAGGTGCCTTCTGTTTTTCCTCTTCAGTGGAGTACCTCAGTAATTCAGCCATCATGTTTTTCATTACCAAACCCACTTTGATCGTGACTCAATTCCACCTGAAATGTAGCCGACTTCTAAGCTTGTGATCACTCTTGTCATTTTGCATAATGCTGCTAAAGGCAACTGGAAGGAAGTTAGCTTAATGAATTGGCCTCTTATTAATGACAGGAGTGGCAGCAGACAGACACCCTAACTGACTGAAATATTGTGCACGTTCTGCCTGTACTACCTGCTACAATTTGGATTTGAAGGATGGGAAATTTAAAAAAAAAAAGAGCAGCGTGTGGTAATTATTAGATGAATAGAGTGAGGAAATGAAAAGAATGATTCAGTGAGAGGATACAGGGCTGGATCATGGTGAACTGTAATCTGATTAATTTCCGTGGCATTATTGAAAATGATGTAGTTACACTGAAGAACATATCTGTATAGATCGGACTAATATAATAAAGCTAGTTTAATCAGTCACAAGCACCGCTAATGAGTTTCCTCTGGAAATCAAAACATCGACAGACTTGTACGACAAGACTTCTCTAAGCAAGATCCAGTAACTCAAATGCCAAAACACACACGGAGAGGTGTTGTTATAAATCAAGGTTTCGGAGGATTGTCCCCCCCCCCCCCCCTTTCCTTCTGTATGGTTCAGCCTACAATTTATCTCATCGCCCAGAAGTTGAAGCTCCTTTGAAGATACTGCAGGGTGGGAAGTCAGATAAGGAGGCGGGCGTAGCATCAGAGGTGGCTGTTTTAGAAGTGGAATACCTGCTGCTGGCCCTGGACTTTGGGGAAATCCTCTTTCTGCTTGCGGGTCTTTGGCCTCTCCAGGCTGCCCTGCTGAAGGTGTTTGAGCCTGGCCGCCACCGTCGTTCCTTTGGTCGGCCCCGGTGAGTTACTGGTGTTCTGTGGGTTTATAAAACGGATGGAAGCCGGTTGAAAGAATTCTTTTCAGCGATGTACGCTCATACACACATGCTGACATCGTCACTAATATCATTCACGTTGAAGTAAATTCAAAAACCGGTGACTTGGATTTCTATTTTGTAGAGCCACAAAAACATATTCACGTTGAAATGTGTTCAATTAACCTACAAAATTAGCTGCTGGATATTGAATGACCTTGGTGAAATGATGTCATTTCCCCACTTCATGGTTGTTGTTGTCATTACGCAGACAAAAACTATAACTGAATGTGTAAAAATCAGATTTTTTCACAATAACCTTCAACTACTCTAACGTCTAAATAATAAAATGGGATATGGGAAAAATTAAATAATATTCAGTGTACTGAGAATACAGATGCATTGAATGAAAATTAAAAAGGCCATAGTTTAATTCAATTTTAGACAAAAAATATTGAACGTGATTTCTTTTTAAGCCTTATCTACATTGTATGCCCAATTATTAATAGGTTATTAATGTGATATTATAATAGTTGTAATAGCTGGGGACCTTCTAGTGTACTGAATTGCCAATTGTTTACCATTGTTAAAGCTGTTCATCGTTTCCCTGTGTGTGGGTATATATTCCTTCAGAGACACATTTCTGGTCATGTGATCCCACCCTCTCCCTGTCCTTCATTTTGACAGCTTCCTGCTTAGTGGCTCTGTGCAATAATTCCAACAAAAACAAGACCTTTAACTCAGGTGGCGTGTCACCGGGACTCTTTAGAAATGCTGCCACAAATACTGTTGGCAATAAATTATCCGCTGGTGCTTCGTGCGTGCGTTTGATCCACAATGACTCACTCCACTGCATTATCAAGAGATCAACGCTTAAACAACCACATCAGCAGTTAAGGGAGGAAATGGAACAGCTCAGTGAGTTTCACAAACATTTGTACAAAGCTCATCTCATCTACAAATGTTATAGAAGGCTGGAAGTCATCGGAGGAAGGATGTGGTTACAAGGTCAGAAAGAAAAGTTTAGTATAACTCACACCGTGTCACATCCTGTACTCGTACGCACAGCTATGTACTGTATACACACAGAATATTGTATACATTACAATGTCAACAGTACCTGTTATCCTGTATGCATTTTATAGGATATTTGGTGATTAGAATGACTTTTATTCAGTGATGTCAAATATTATTATTGTTATAATATTACTATTATTATTTTTATATGTGAATTAATGAACCAAGACGATCTGAATGTGTTCTATACAAAGGTCTTCAGATCATGGTCATAGGTGATTTGCGATGATTCATTTTCCTCTCTGTTTATATCCTGAGTAGGGGCAGGTGACACGTTTATTAGTACTTTTGTGCTTGAGCTGCAGTAATCCAGTAGTAAAATGTGAAAAGAGCAAAAGAAGGACAGTCAGTCGAAACAGAATCTCAGTCCACAGACAGAAGAGAGCAAGAGGCCTTCAGGTTTGGTTGTGGATGTTTCAAATTTACCTTTTTGCCCAACGTCCCAAAGACACATGGAGGGGTGGGGGTGGCCCTTGGTAGAGTGTTGGACCTTATATTACAAGGGGAATCTTTTATAGGGGTTCTCTGAAATATCTGAGATCCACGGTGTATGGGAGAGTGAGACATGTTATCACATTAATGTGGCAGAAACAAAAATCAAACTCAAATCATTTGCCATATTATTTCACCGACTGTACTCCGAAAGACGTAAACTGTGATACCTCCAGCTCAGCAATAATCCTCTCTTCATCATCTTCATCTTGAATGGCCGAGGCTGCAATCACAGGTGGGGTAGAGGCCGGCCGAGGGTTGTCGGTGGGGGTCCGTCTGAGCTTTACCAGTGTTTTAGGCATGTCGCCATCCTCCTCCGTCTAAGTAAAGACAAATTAAAGACATCTATATGTCTGTGTGTCTGTCCAGTCGTCATGCTCTCTTACATTTGATGTAGCCTCACGTGAGCAGAAATTTACAACAGGCTGACTCATTGCAAAGTGGCTAAGTACAAGTCAGATTTCATTTAGCTGTGACATGCAAAGCTTTCAAGAATTCTGGCTCTTCTGGAGGCAAAAGTAAGTTCCGCTTAAGATGTTCTCATAACAGCGAGATAGGGAGAGAGCTCTTGGAGGAATCAGTGTAGCAGCAAGCACACGTTGGTTGAGAACCCAACAAAACAAATTAAAAGTCATCGTAGCCAAAAGGAATCAGACTTTTTATGACTTTTTATTTCTTCTTTCAGGATGCAAATTCAAATATATGCTGCCAAGCCAGTTTGTGTCCGAGGATACTGCAGTTGTACGATGTCATACCTTCAAACTCTTGGTGGTGACTATGACCTCCCCAGTGCGGTTGGTGGTGAGGCCGTGTGCCGATGGGAAACTTCGGCGTGGTGGAGGCGGAGGCGGAGACTTGGAGGGTTTCTCTGTGCGGTACCGAGCCACATTGAGCTCCACTGTAAACAAACCACATAACTTCAAGAAAGAGCAGACAAGATTAGAGCCTGGGATTCTGACCGCAACCACGAACCGTTTAACCCCTTAAACACTGTAACGAAAAAGTTGATAATAGAGTACACGTTTAGGCAAAAAGTTCATGTTTACTAAAAGGATTTTTTTTATTCATTTTATGCAGATTACCCCATAATGCATCCCAATACTTTTGGTATGTTTAAAACTTTGGGCCTTTCACTAGAATTTGAAATAAAATCCAGTGATTGGTGGTTACCTTAATGAGGTTAATAAGTACAGTGTCCAGGTGTCTAAATCTCATAGTTTTTGCATAAACTAAGCAGTAAAGTAGGGACGACTCACCTGACCCACGATGTGATCCAACCCCTTCCATGCTGTTCAGTTTCTGGGCGGCCATCTGCACCTTGCCCGTCTGTGGATCCCCACTGGGCGTGGTGCTTGTGGTGGTGGTGGCTGTAGCACAAGTGGTCCCGGCCGCCGGCGAGGTGGCTGTGGTCGAAGTTATTGGGATGGTGATCTGGGGCTTTGGAGGCACAGCCGGTTTGTTGATATGCCTGGCAGCGAAGTCAAGGTCTGGGATGGCCTTCATCAGCTCAGCCTGGGTCTCTTCCAGCAAGCGATTGATGTCCTGGGCGCTGAACTGGGTCAAGCTGGCCCGCTTCTCCTCCCAGTCTCGTTCTGCTGCCTGATGCATAAACAGATCGACATATAATGAGCTGCAGCGAGGCACAAACACACGGCGACAGGAACGAGCCCAGATGGAAAACACTTTGAGAGACATTAATACACTGTGTTTTCTCATCTTACACAGATAAATGTGTAGGGTCTCAATAGATAATTTATCTACCTTCACATCCAATTTGAAACGTAAATGGAAATTTACCATCTGGCTAGGTACAGTGACACTTGGACTGTACACAACAGTGCTCTAAAGATGAAGAAAAGGGCATTTAACACCCAACACATGTCCACAAATACTGCCCATCTACATCAACAGCTGATTACCAGTCTGACTTCAGCAGACACAGACTTATCACCAGGACGCCGACTTGGAAGGTCATCAAGAACCCGATTTCTAAAGGCCATGGAGGGCTGCACGTCCTGCTCGGGGCCTGAGGCGTCTGCATCTCCGGCCGACGTAGGCATCCAGTTGGCCAGGCCAGCGCTTGTGCTCAGGTCGCTGAGACTGAGGGGAGGACTGCTGAGGATATCCAGGTCAGAGCTGCGGCTCATGTCATCGGCTTTCTTCTGCGATTGGCTGGAGAGGTCCTCGGGGCCCTTCCACACACCCTCGGAAACTTGTCTGTAGACACAGGGGAAATCCAATGCACTACTGTTGACAAAAGACCAGGAAACATCAGCAAGGGAAGAGAAACTGGAGATGATTACATTTATATTAAAAATCCATTCTTTTCAATAAGTGTGTAGTGTGAGGAGTGTTTGGATACCTGCGTAGTGTGCTCAGTGCATCAGTCATGGTGTTACAACGCTTCAGCAGGGCGTCCAGACGGTGAGGCTCCTCTTTCAAAAACTTCACTGCTTCCACCTCCACCCTCAGCACCACCCTCATCTTACTCTGCAAGCTGGGGAACTGGTCTAGATGGGAGGGAGGAGAAGATGGGTGAATTGATGTACATGAATAGATGCGACGTGTGATTCAGACGTGCACGAAAGGAGGCAGAGAGCGAGGGAGGTGAACAGGAAGGAAGAGGAGATTACAGAAGAAAAGACACAGAGAAAAGACAGGATGCTGCTCCTGTCACCGCTATCTGCAGGCGCTGGGTTTTCCTGTCATATCCACGAAGATTGTGTTCTGCAGATGTAGGTCAAATGAGGTGAGAAGAAGGTGTGTGAGCAGCACGCACGTAAACAAAGATGCGTGTGTGTGTGTGTTTTTGAAAGTTTGGCCTTTTATCTATTCCCAGCCACAATTTTAAATTCATATTTTAGGTATCTTGCAATAGGTGGCACAGATGGACGTGCAAACGAGCAGCGGTTCGTCCACACCATATGATGAGATCTGCTTATAAATATTCATGCTGCAGAGTGAAAGTACGGAGGTCAAAATAGCAGGACCAAAGGCTAACACTCAAACTTCATGAATATCGATTTTTTTTAAATTCATAAATATTTACGCCATCACCTGCACACGCACACGCCATTTTAGCACTGCCCAACTATGACTCGCCCCTGCATATGGAAACTCACTGCAGTTACTGCATGGTAGTGTTTTCGCTATTTGAGTGTTTTCATCCGTTTCAGTGTGTATTTACTGGAATTTAACCTTGTATGACTGTTTGACCAGCCGGTTTTGAGGGGCTTCTTAATAAAAGTAAGAACATGGATATTTGCATGTGTTCTGTACTAAAGTAAAATAAAAATCCAAACCGTATGGGGCACTAAATTAAATGTACTAATTATTCATCTTCTTATTGATTATCTTCATTATTATTATTATTATTATGAGATCATGTTATAGGGCAATATTTCAGTGTGAATTTTCCTCATCGATATTTCAAGAGGGATTTATATTGTGATTATTTTCCATAAATTTAACTCCTTGTTGGTCTCAGACATCTTCAAAGTGAACTTCTCTTGCTCCTACATGAACATAATCACCATGCCGACCTGCATAGAGTACATTACCTAGACAGCAGCCACCTTTCACTTTGTACTTTGTCCACCTCACTGAATAATCATTAATTAGGCAGAGTGGACATTTTTTCACAATGGTTATCATTTTAGCTCACGAAATGTGAAACTAGAAAGACATTATTAATTTAATTTAGAACATGAATAAAACTGCCATTTGGATTTTGCACCTTTTCAATTTGCAATTTCAATATGAAAAGGATTACTCATTCAGCTCTAATGTGCTCTGCCAACAATATTATTACGATTTCATTTTCAGTCAGGTATTACAGGGGACATTAGATTCAAGATTTATGTGAAGGAATCTACCCTCAGTCTAATGGTACGTTTGATTTTGTTATTTTTTGGAGCTTATAGACTGATTGGTAAAAAATGATTTCCATTCAAAAATAGATAATTCTTCTTATTTATATTAAAAAGGAGAGTTAAAATGATGGTTGAGGCAGCAGAGAAATCTATACAGCGGATCTGGAATATTGACCGGGACACAGACACACAAATTTTAGGGAATTGACTGAATGAAACACATATACACACACCAAAGGCCAAAGCAATCACAGTGCCTTCAAACACACACAACATGAAAATAAAATGATTACTTTTGAGCTCTGTGAGCGTCTCTCCCAGCGTCCTCAGCTCCTTGCTCTTCTGCTCCACATCCTGTTCGGTCACCAAGCCGTGGCTCACCGATGAGTTCTTCTGTAGCTCCTCCACTGATTTCTCCAGGTCACTGTGGAACAATGAGTCATAAATTCAAAAATTCAATGGACAATGAATGTAAAGTGCTAAGATCCAGGCTCTGTGCTGAGCATGTCTCATATATTGAAATACTGCCAACTTTTGGAAGGGATGATCCAGATACAGAGTTGTGTTTGGATTCTCAGTCTCTGCATGATGACAGAAATCAAATCTGAATACAAAATGACAAAAATGAAAAAATGTTCATATCTATTTCTATAAAAATGTCCACTTGCACTGTGTGTGAGGCCCTTTTGTCTCTGTCTCCTTCGCTACACTCGTCTGTGTGACTCACTGCAGCTGCTGGATGAGCAGCTCCTCCTGGTTAAGGTACTTGAGTCTCTCCTCTTCCACCAGGAGGCGCTGTCTCTGAAGTGGGTCTTCCTGGGTGCGTGAGGCTTCAAGCATCATGAGGCTCAGCTCCGACTCCGTCTTTCTCAGCAGGGACAGAACCGAGTCCTGGTTCTCCAGCTAGGAGACATAGACGGGTGATGACAACACTGAGCATGTCTCGTGTCCACACACACACCAAGATGTTTTACAGCTTTTCCATAACACACCTGCGTGTTGCGAAGCTGAGAGAGCTGTTTGCGCAGGGCATTGGTGTTCTGCTGCAGGTTTTGCAGGTGGAGCTGCATCTGCAAACGGGACACAGTCACCGGCTGGTTGGCTGCTGAGGGTGGGGGTGGCATCAGGGCCAAGGGAGCAGATGGTGTCAATGCTGCCCAGCAAAAAGCAGAATTTAAAGTCAGTGAACCTTCTCTTGTGTTTGTTCTGGTCACTGGGATTGATACAAGTTGTCCCAAAACACAGAGAATCAAAGGTTTGATTCTACAGGAAGGGATACAAGCTGGAATCTGACAGAAACGGGATCTGAACATTGAAGACATTGAAGACAAAACATGGATTCTGACACGTTGTATTGATAATGCATCAACAATGCTGGACAACTTCTATCTTCATATCAAGCATAGGGATTACAAACATACAATAGGATAACAATGACAAACAGTATGAGAGGGTTTTATGATCAGTACAGAAAATATTAAATTTCTCTACAAAGAGTCTCCAGACGGAACAAGTGTGTGTGTGTAAGATGTCAAATGTCTTTTAAAATGATAATGAATGCTACCCTCTGACAGTAATTAGGGCACTTAGGGCACACACCATGCAGAACAAGACAGTGGGCTAATCATTAGAAGACAATCAATCATTCTGTAACAGATTGTTGTTTTCTGAGTTGCATTTCAACACCACTGCCTGGCATCCGTGTGGCACAGAAAGCCACCAGTTTGACCGACAAGCACTGCACACAATCAGGAGACGACAGCTTCCAACTGTAACTGCACTGCAGTTACACTAACAACACAAAGTTTACAGTGGAAGGAAAAACATCCCAGAAAGTCGGACAATGAGAGCTTGAAGCTGGTGTTCTGGTTAGTGGACCAAAGCAAATTCCAGACATCTTTTAGGGGGTCTGACAAGCACAGCGGGCAGCGTCTCTAAAACCCTGCAGTCATTGTTGGATAAAGGTCTTTCTGCTGCCTCACCAGTTCGGATGAATAAGTGATATTGTCTCGATTTGAGTTGCAAGCACAAAGACACTCCGGAGATAACAGCGTGATTCAACAAGGAAAACTTGCAATTTCAGCATCCTACCAGACAGACAGATAACAACTGATGGAGCTGAAAAGAACAAAAAGATACAAGTGTAAAGCTGCAAGTTGGAAAAGATCAATGTGACGCTTCACTGACACTTAGTTTAAGTAAACTAGACCCAATAGACATTCTTAGTCACAAAAATATTATTTGATATAAAATCTAAAATTTGTAATTGCATTTTCAGATACAAACGTGACTCCAGCACGCTTCTGTATTTGACACAGAGAGAAACAGCTCATACTGGAATCCCTCTAAGGACACGAATTTGCTTTTGCTCTTATTCAGCAGACAAAATGCAATTTTCCTCAGCAGTTGTGAGGCTGAAAAGTGCACACAGTGAATTATTTTTCAAGAGTGCCAGCTATTTTTCAACTTTGTCTTTTTTTCTTGACTTCCCTCGCTCAGTCTGTGACCTTTTGGGGCAACATGTCCAGATTCCATTAAAAATCAGGTCAGAACACAAACAGAGGAGGAGGAGGAGGACAACCGTTACATTTAGTGCAACTCAAATGGATCCACGGCTACGGAAGAGTCAGGGACAAGTTTTTAAAAGAGCATCCTGATTTTTTTTCTTCAAGATTCTGGGATTAAAACAAAACTGTTGAAAAATCAGTCAGAATTCCAAGAAAAAAAGTCAAAATGTTTTCTTTTTGTTTTCGTTTTTTCACTTGGTCCAAATCCTCTTCCGTATACATAAAAACCAGACACCAGGGAAGGGATGAAGGTAAGTCTGTCAGGGTGACACACACAGAGGGGGTACACGGAGGAAGAGGTACCAGGGGCTTCAGGGACACATAGCTACCTTTCTTTTTTTTAGATCGTCCAGCTAAAACAAAAAGCACGGGCACCAGTTACACAGCAGTAAAAGCTGACATATATGAAGACGCTTGCACAGTCAGCCATATTCATCACATACGAGGCACTTTTATGCAAAAATAAGAAAAGAAATAGCACTGTGAGGAGAGGAGCCGCATTACGTGGCTATCAAACAGGCAGCAGTGGGAAGCAGTGACAGGCAGCGGTAGAAATAGTATGTCTCTTTTGGTACGGAGCACTTACTGTCAGTTCCTGAGCAGTCACTGGCTGACTCAATCTTCTCCCTAAAAGAGGTAGAATTAAAGCACTTAGAGTCAGAACACACTACCTACTCAGCTACCGAGCAGACATTGATATGTGGCAGGGAGGATCTATATGCTGCTCGGTAATGTATTCAGAGTATGTTTTCAAATTTCAACACTTTTGTGTGCATGTACTGCTGTGTGTGTGTGTGTGTGTGTGTGTCTTACGGGCTGTCTGCCTCAGGTCCCCTGCTCAGTACTCTCTGCAGCAGACCGGTAAGGCTGGCTATTTGCTTCTCCATCGCCTCCATACGTTCCCTGGTTACACACACCAACCAAATCATAACACCGGAACATATGCATTACATTATGCATAAGCATTATTACGACGAAAACTATGATTTCCCCTGTGTCACTCCCCAGCATTTCCCCAGACATGCCTGTCTGAGTTATGTGTAGATGTAACCGTGCCCGTTTCATCCCTGAATCGGTTGTTTGGGTTTTTTATGTTCCATTTTTTTACATGGGAAACTCAGACAAACACTAAGTGACATAATCATTTCAAATTTAATTTAATACTACCATTGCATAAATCATTAGCATAGTTTTATAAATTTGGTGCTTTTTCATTATGTAATTATGAGTTTCTCATTATAATTTGAGGATGAAGTTTCTCAGAAAATGCATTCCAGCTGTATGTGGAGCAGATGCTGATATAATTCATATCTTCTTACGCTACATGATAATCTCTTGCATATCAACAGTGTCCGTTACACTCTTGTCAATTAACTGTTTAATCAATACATCTGTCAGTTCTATATTGAATATCTATCTGTGGTGGTCAGTGAGTGCTCAGTACATAGAAAATAAACACCTTTGTATATGTTGTAATACGCACAGGATACACACCTCATACTCAGCTATGGAACCAAAACTCTCTACAGACCGGGAGTTCTCAACCTATTTTGGCCCATGGGACCATCTTCCTCACCCAGGAGGACAGGGACTGAGTTGAGGTTTTTTTCTTACCTGTTACTGAATTGTCTGAGTGTGGCGAGTTGCATAAAATCTGCCTATTGTTGTCAGTCCAGTGCTGGACATAGATGCTCTTATGTGGTTTCCTGTCTTCATCCTAGCCCTGTACTTTTTCTTCAGGTATGCCAGTGTGGAAAATCCACTCTCACAGACGGATGGAGTTTCAAAGATGCATTTTGAATAAAACATTTAACTGCTTCTGGCATTAAAATTACAATACAATACTGAAGGATCCCCAGCTCATCCATGTTGAAGGTCCCTGAGCAAGACCCAAACCTCAAATTGGTCCCAACAAGCAAGTGGGCCTGGTTACCTCAGCTGTCGGTGTGTGAATGTGTGTATGAATGGGTGAATGTGAGGCAAACAATTCATCCATTTACATATCATTTGCAATTCCCCACAGACCCCTGGTTGAAAAGCCTTGCTGTAGAGGCAGTCCCTACCTGGTTTCGGTCTCGTTTCCCATCAAAGGAGAGCCAAAGCCTCCTCCACTTCCTCCCTCTCCTCCAGGTACGGCCATCAGGCAGAGCTGCTCCGCAGCCATAGTCAGCCCGGAGCCTTGGCCCCTGGCTTTGGGACTGTCCCCGAACACAGAAGATGTCACAGAGTCTCTTCGTAAACTCTGCCTCCCAGGTGATCCACGTCCAGGCATAGTCCCCGAATATGAATCCCTAATATCGGGTATCTTCTGTGGAGATGACGGTGGTGGCACCCGCAACCCCATGGCCAACATAGAGGCAGCATAGGCGTCGTTATAAAGAGGCCCTCCTGGTCTATAGAGGGCTCCACTTTCAATCAGCTCGCCCTGTAATGCAGCTGCTGAATAGGAGGTGAGCGTACGGACCGACCCAGCCCCTC
>OMNV01000844.1:14153-24386 GCA_900303265.1 Brotula barbata
GGTGCGGCTGGTGAAGCTGTGGCTGTTGGTGAGGAGAGGAGTGGTGGGACTGGTGTTGAGGATGGGGATGGGGCAGGGAATGGGTGTGATGAGGTGGACCGGCATAGGAAGACGGCCTGCCACCACTGTAAAGGAGGCGGGCGCGGGACGGTGAGCCCTGGGGAGGAGAGGCAGAGGACGTTGAATGCTGGGAAGATATGGAGGCGTTGGTGAGACGCCGGTTGGGTGGGGAGTCCTGAGGTGCGTACACCATGTCCCTCTGTGATGAAAGGAAACAACAGCAATCACTTTAGAGCAGGAATATTATTTCACCACTATCAGAAAACATGAGGAAATTTTACAAATTTAGTTTTAAGATGAGTCATTCTTACGTTTTCTTAAAAAATAAATAAATAAATAAAGCACCGTATACAAAAAATTATAAGACTGAAACTGTCCAGAAACAAGCGTGAAAAAGTGTTCCAAAAAGCTACTGAAAAGACATGACACTATTGTTTATTTCAAGAGTAAGACCAAGTATAGCAATTTTAATAACACATAATTTTTGCCTTTTGTCCTGAAAGTCTTGTTTTCTCAAAAATATGTGAAAAAAATCAGAGCAACGTTCCCATAGTGTTTCAGAAAAGTGCTCAGTATGCTTGACCAGCTGTCGCAATTCTTAACATTAGAAAAGACAAAACTTGAAACTTAAAAGACAAAATTGTGGACAAGTCATTAAAGGTTTTTGTTCTTCTTTTATGTCATATTTAAACAATTTCAATAGTGTTGATCCAGAAATTAATGCAGTATTCTATGAGATTTCACTCCACGTACCTTTTGATGTTGTGGGTATCAGGGTAATTTTTTTTTTTTTTTTTAAAGAAGATTTATATACATGTATATATGTATGTATGTATGTATGTATATATGTATAAATTTATAGGTTGAGAGAGGATTATGGGAGTGGGAAGATGTTATTCAAAGGTTTATAAAACTCTTGTATTATATGAAGTAATGGAGAAAAAAGTGATGAATACGCTCATTTCTCCTTGGACTGTAACAACTGTAAAAAGTCATGAAAAAATGAGTTGCCATATTGTCACTGTTAAGTTGTTTAAAATGACCTCCATTAAAAGATAGATTAAAGTCTTTAAAAAGTCTGTCGAAAGTTTCATTGCGTTCGTAAAATCAACAGGCTGAATTCAAATTCAACTTTACTCATTTTATTTTCCAATATAATAATAGAAAATGTCACCAGTTTAGTAAAGACTGCTTGATATTTGTTTTTTGTGGCAACTAGTAATTTGAGAAGCACTTTCATGCAACAATATTTCACTTCAATTTGTTGGGATAGTTTACAGCAATTCATAAGGTTGGACACAGAGCTGACTCTGAAAATTGCGCCCTAGTGTCTAATTTAAAAGGAAATTGATAGTTTATTGATAGAACGGGCGTTGATGGACTATCTTTTGGCAAGTATCCCGAACATCACAGGAACAAAACAAAGTGCCACAGATTAAAGAGCAGCAGAATACAGTAAGTGTAAGCCTCACTCTGAAGTACCAGCCAGGAGCAATAGGTACAGCAAGGAAACACGAAAGAAGACATAATTGCGTGTGACGCACAAAGCTATCTCCTAGAGACGATGCAAATTGAAAAACCGATATTTCCACATAATAACCCTTAGGCCTCTTACAACAACACCCCGTGGACAAAGCAGACTAATGACTCCAACGTCATCATCTTCCATCTTGTATCTTAGCAACAGTCTCATATTGACATTATCCTATAGCATGCTGAAGATATGGAGACATGTAATTCCTCTCCCAAGACCTACTGAAATCACCAGACATCCATCACAGGCAAACTCCAAACACTTGGCACTTTTCCAACCTGACCTTTTTCCCGCTGCGGAAAATCTGCCAATCAATTTCATCCTAAACTACATCCTGTCCTCCAGTCCCATGCCTGGATAGACCTCAGTAATCCTGGTCATGCTTTTGTGCTCTGCAATCAGGGAATAATCTCAGCTCTGTTGGCCAGGGTTCAATACACTCACACACAGACACACACACACACACACATCTTCGTCACCTTGGTAATGGCACATTCAGCCCGTGTACCTTACACACATAAAACTCAAGGTAAGCCCGCCGGTTCGATAAGGCTGTAAAACGCTAGAAAGATTTCAGAGGCGTGCACAGGGTGAAGATGGCAGCCAGTCCCAGAGGAGATGAGCTTTTTGACCTCCAAAACATAGTCGGCAGCTGCAAATCACGCACAGTTGTGCCACAAAAACAAACAGACATACAGCAACAACATACATGTATCTCCCAGGGTGTTTGAAAGACAGGAGAGGAACTGTCCTATGTGTCAAAAATGCAGCCTGTTCCATTTTTCACAGAGAGAACGATGGATCGCTCATAACACAATTTATCCACATTTTAATTGATTTTATTTGATAAAAGCAGCTTTCTCTAACATCTTAAACAGCCGCTCTCTCATTTCCATAATCACAGTGTAATTATATGGTAACAAAATGCAAGAAACAGTGCCGGCAACACTGACATCGCAAAATTGACTGATATTAGTCATTGTGTGTCTGTGTGTTGGCTGTGCTTTATTTTGCTCCAGCTGTAACCAAATCCATAAAGTATTAGTAATCATGCTAATCGTGTTGACGCCACGCTTCTTTTGCCAGCAGCTTGCTGATGAATTATGATAAATCGCGTCGGGGCTCATCAATAAGGATGCATCCATTGAATATGAAGGATATTACAGGTATTAATAATACAATGCTGCTGAAATGCTATGCAATACTGTGACAAAGAAGAAGAAAATTACACAGCAGGACAAAGATTTGCTTCTTCAAGTTGGTGACGAGTGACCAAGTACATTTGCTCACTGCACATTTGCTCCTCAAAGGAAAAATGACACACTTCTCCACTACATTTACTTTGCTGATTCTTTTTCATATTCCCCATGAGATAACTCGTGACATGACACTAAGATCATCTATTTGTGTCTTTCCTGTTTTCACCCTTCTATGCCTCCTTTTTTCTCCTCAGTACTTCTTTGTCCATTCACTACAACATTCCTTCGTCCCCTTGTATTTCTTTCCATCCTACTTTCCTTCTGCCTTTCTGTTTTGCTTCCCTTCCTTGGTGCCCTCTATCCTTCCCTCTCCTTGACTCAGTTATTTCCCTTTTTCATTCTAGTTCCTTTCCTTCTCCAGCTGATCCATATTGGTTGATTGAAGTTGATTTTTTATTTGATGTGATTTATGCTGCGTACAAAAAAAAGACATAGAACTACAAACATAAACGACAACTTATAAAAGAGAACTCTTCAATACATACATTGTATATGCACACTATAAATTAAACGTCATTATTATAATAACAAAAGAATGTTGTGTATTTTTTCTTTTACGTTAGCTAAACTTCCTGCCAGATTTTGATATTTATGTAGGATTTTATTTGTAAGCTTTATGAACATTTTGTCATTGTGACGTTGCTACATTGCTACATCCGCTATTATTTACCACCACTGGAGCCATAGCACTGTCATTACTACTAATAACTGTACTACAACAATCACCAAAGACTTTGCAGGAGCCAGGCCTCAGCTGACCTGGGCTACGGTCCAACACTGGAAATGGTTTCGATGTTATTTTTTATTCAGCCCAGTCAGCACCGGCAGCACTGTGATCCTATGGTTGGCACAGATTCAACTACAGTAGTCCTGCTGTGAGGTCACATGACTCACTGATAGTTGAGCCTTGAATATATTACGTAATGTATAGTAGTGTTTGTAAACAGAGAAATGATATCAGTGGGAGATGTTGGCATGGGGGTGAACAAATAACCGTTTGTAAAGGAATTATGCATTCAACTTGAACTTCAAAATGTATCATTGGTTACGATTCGCTGCTATCTTACAATTGCAGAACGACAGTTTTTGTTTTGCTCCCTAATCTATGAGTCATAAGCCAGCTTCACAGAAAATGAATTTATAATGAATGAAAAGGTGTCAGTGACTGCACCATCTCAGCTTCAGATTAGAGTTTTGCACTGTTTTAATATGAAACCAGCGTGGTAGTAAAGATTTTTGAAATACAAATTTTGTCTAAGTTTGCAGCCAAATTTTGAACTTATTGTTGTTGTTGTCGCTCTTGGAAGCTGTGACTTTACTTTTCCACAATATTTAAACAGACTTACCCGGAGGTCCCCGTTGGCCAAGTGTGGGTTGTGATGTCCTGGGTAGGTGCCGTAGATGGGCTCTTTGCAGTAAATTTTTATCACACAGCGGTCCTGAACATCCCGAGGGTCCTCCAGCTCATAGAAGACGTTACGGGTCTCATCTTTGATCAGCAGGGCCGTGCTGGGAGACCTGGACATCAATAGTCATCAAAAATGCTGAAATTATAACAGTGAGTCACACTGAATATGTACTAGAAAGGTGGAAAATTCAGATTTAAGACATCAACTTATCTAAATCTCAACTTTTTGCAATACAATTCTTCAAATCTCTGTTTAGAGTCAGTGATAGCAGTGACATGCAGTGTACCTGAGCATGGCCATGGTGAGTCTCTGCGGGAACATATGCACAATGAGGGCCCTCAGAGTGTCCAGGCTGGTCAGCTCATGGGTCAGGTGCACCCTGCGTGTCTCCTCCCCAAGCTGGAGGAACAAGATCCCTGGATTTATGGATGGGAGGAGCAATGAGGAAGATCCAAGATGAGCAAAGGGGGATGAAGTTTAGAGTCAGGGATGAGGACACAGAGCTGAGGGATACATTTCACCTCAAAGTATTTGTGTCATTTGCCCACTGATGGTGTGGAAACAGTTAAGATGCCATTTTCAGACCCAAATATAGCCTGGATGTCTTAAAAATACAGATCTTTTTAATATAGGTTTTTACATTAGCATAAATGGCTAAAGAAACACAGACACACAGCGAAACAAAGAGTTAGTTTTGCTGAAAATTAAAACAGCTTTTGGAACAGCTCCTCTGGCAAAATTATCGATTAATTACAACACAAGTTTTTTTCCACGTTTCCAATTATGTTTCTCTTCAATAATTAATCTTTTCATTTTGAATGAGAAAGAAATGCTTTTTCATCATTCTTCATTAAACATACAGTCGCATCACCTTAATATCATGAACATACATTATTGACATCAGGTATGACAGAGCCACTGTTGAAAAACACTAAACGAGACTTTGAGCATAAGATGCAAGTCGTTCAAGAATAAAGCCATACAATTCTTAGAATGAAATCATAACATTACAGGATAAAAACTTGAAATGTTACAAGAATTTTGCAGCGTGCCTCTATGTTTCCTATGATGGTAAAAACATTTGAGTATTGATATCTGAATAAACACCCCTGACTACCAGCAAAAGTGGGTAGAAACATACAAAATATTGCAAATGAAGCAATTCTGTGGCCACTGATGTGTTTGCGTGCTTTAATGTATCAATATACAAGATATTACTGAGCAAGAACATCATTATCTCCACAAGATGGTTCGACGTGGGGCAAATCTTGCTACATTTCCGTAAGTTTTTAGCAAGTCATTCAGTTGAGGAATTCAAAAATTAAATCCCCATGAACAACTCCTCATTCCTCATTTATATATCACAGTTTTATTCCAGTAACATCCGAGTTCTTCCTTGTAATTTTATTTTGACTTGTTTATCTCTTTTTTTAATGTTTTTGCGATATTATGATTTTCTTCTCAAAGACTGTCTTTTGTATTTTATTTTCAACTGTGGCCCAAATTCTCTGTCTAGGTATCATAGCATAAAACGTAAATTACAAACTCACAACCAGTAGACAAGTCAAACTTAAACCGATAATGGTAGAACATTATTTCTAATATCGCCCTAACCTGGTGCCCGCAGCTTGGCCTGGCTGGATGAGCGGGCCAGAGGCAGGCTCTGGCGAAGCCGATTCATCCGGTTAAAGCCGATGGGGAAATCGGGCTCTGACATGGTTTCCAGATTTTCAGCTGATGCAAAAGAAACCCTGCTGGCCTGGTCAGCAAGAGCCGGCTGCTGTGTCGGGCTGAGTCGAGTCACACGTGGTGTGCGGGTCTGTAAGACACGAGACGGCAAGGTGAGAGAAAAAAGACAAAGAGGAGAAAGGGAGGGAAGATGATGGACAGACGTTTAATTCTGCTGTGCTGACAATCAATCCACTCAAACCTGAAAGGGCAGAGGACACAAAAACACAAAATGGCCGAGGGAAATAAGTGTAACGAAACAAAAGAGTAACACAAAAAAATGCTTTTAGTTTACAGGCACAAAAAGCATAAACAGTTTACTTCAGACACAGCAGCCTTCATATCTTTTTTTTTTTTTTTTAACCAAAAGAATCACAACAAAGAGGAAGCTGGAGCTGAGAGATAAAATGAGTCTGCTCCAGACAGAGAAACACAACCAGGCAGCCTTAACAAACCCATCCAAACAGCAGCACGGCCCTCATAAACCCTGAGACGTCCTCAGAATAGTCCACCTGTATTCATCCTGATGGACAAAAACCAAAAAGAGCGTTTCCAATCATATGTTTGTGCAATTAGGTTTCATAAAGAAGAGAACGTGAGTTACAGTGTGTGGAGGTAAGAAGAAAGCCCAGTCTTAGCAATTTTGGTCTAAGGATGACTCGTTTTTGGAGAAAGATAAAATACGTGGCTGTTATTCTGGAGCTGTGCTACAGCTGGAGCCACAAGCCTATTGTGATGCTAATGAGCACACTAAAACCAAATCTATCCTGACAGTCATCTTTGGTAACTCAGATTACCCCTGATATTTCACTTTTATCCAAATTGTGAAGGACCTCTCATTAAAGCACAATCAGGAGCTGCTAGAGCAGGTTGGTTCTTAACGAATCCTTACTGACAGACATTTTCCAGCCCAAAGAATACAGTAATGAGCTCCCACAGTGCGGTGTGAAGCCAGCTCAGATTGCCTCATGCATGTGGGGCCCTTTGCTTCACAAATGTTATGCAGCCGGCGTTTGATTTCTGGAGGCAACAAGCAGAGAGCATGCAAGCCTCACACTAAGCCATGCATGTGCACATACATGATGAAATATACATAGCACAAAATAACATGCATTCGTGGACAAATTGAACATATTAAGGATGTCGACTGCAAAAATGGAATTTGATAATGTTATTTCATCCTCCTTTAGGAAGATCAAATCTTATTTCATCTCTTGGCCAAGGAAAAAAAAATCTCATCATCATCTGCATTAATTACTGGCCTTGATTTGATATAATATCGTATTAAACCTAATTTTCTGATGGAGCTGAGAAGATTTGATGGTTGACTTAGCATCATCGAAGTCCAGTCAGTTTTTTTGAATTTTATTTCTAATGGTTTGACATGATTATTTTGCTTGTCTGGAATTTAAAATTTGCAAAGTCATTTTTTCTTCTCTATTCTCGTATCTTGTTTGAAGATAAATTGTTTAACTACATTCAAGGTCATATCTATTGTGTTTGGATATGCTACTTTTCCCAGAAATCCTTGCAAAAACTAGTCAATTTCACTAGTTTAGACAATATTTTGGTGGATTCTAGAAGGGATTCTTTCTTTCAGTGTACAGTATGTACCCACAGGTGCATCACAAAGGATCTGTTGCACCAAATTGTCTTTTGGGGCTTGTCACCTTCTGTATTAGTCGGGTTAAAAATAGCACACTTATTACGAAACCATAAGCGCGCACCCACACCCAGAACACGCATCTGTCAACGCTGAGAAAAGCCTGAGAAAAGTGTGTGTGTGTGTCGCCTGTCATTTATGAATGGAAAGGATTCCTGGCGTTGGCGTGAGCATGTCAGCCAGAAAAACAACGCCCTCTGCCTTGTATGTCATAAGCATCATGCTTTTGATTACCGCCATCAGGATTTGGAACGAGCACAATATTAGGAGGAAAAAGAGGTGAAGCATAAGAGGAGGACACCCCTATTCAGAATCTCAGAGTAGTGTAGCAACACTGTGACTCAGTTTTTATCCAATGAGTTTCCATTTTCTCTTAGATTAGCTACAGAGCACCTTTTTTTTCACCAGCTCATAAAAACACACAGGGTAAGCTCGGCTGCACACTTAACATTGGTGGTTTATTTCATGCTATCGACATTTACTAGGACGATATTTTGGATTCAGTAGCAGCCAATAAACCTCAAAACAGGGTCTCTGAATGGAACTCAGCCCTGTCGTGCTCTGCTATGGATTATTCCTGAGGCGGTCACTGCAGCTATTCCTCGGTACGTGACTTAAAGTCATACAGGAAGTGGTTGATAATAATCACCACAAGTAGACTTTTACAACGATGAACTTCACTAATTTAACAGAACATTAAACAAGAGTGACTATGGGATGCATTTAAATAAGAGAAATGTAAACTGGGTGTTTTGCACTAATGATACAAATCACTAAAAATGGCCCCATGGTTTGTTGATAATTTGGATACAAAATGCAAAACTGTTTTTTGGGGATGTTGTAACCTTGACTGTGCTTTTCTACACCACAAGCACATTTCTGAGCATATAGGGCTTTGACATTATGATAGGATGAAATGATTTATTTCTAATGTCTCCCCATTACATCACTCATTCAAATACAGATGTTCAGGGAGGTGTTCTAGTCATGGAAGACCCATCAGGAAGCATTCCAGAGGATATCATTATTTCATCAAAGCACCTTGTCAAAAATGTGAGATCCTATTCCAAGTCCGGATTTGTCACTCTGTTGTATCCAAATGATCATCAAAAGAAGAAATTCTGTGTGAAGTCACAAGTTAATATTGTATAGCACAGCACAACTACAAAAGTATTCAGTTTTCCTACTGCTGTAAGTCAACACTAGAATCAGAATGCAGTATGTGGTGAATACTAATAATGTTTAGGTTCATTAAGGTTATCCCTAATTACTCATCTGGGACCAAAGTTGTCTACACCTAATTTCTGTCAGCCATAATGCAGCACATCATCTGTATTTGACTTAAATATTTCCCAAGTACAGACATCACTTGAACCGAATGTCACATGGGGAACAATCAGCCGCTGACTAACTGTCAATACAATAAATAAATAAAATGTCATGTATCTATTTAAATCTTGTTGGAAGGAAGATTCAACAACTGTCGTGAAGGCAGAGTATTTATGAAAGACCGACTGAGAAAAAAGATCTATCAGTGTATCAAATGGGATCTACGGCTTTAAATCTAAAATGACCGATTAATATTTGATTTAACGAAAGCCGTCCTCTTTGATTATGTGGTTATCAAAAGTAAAATTGCCAAGGATTACTGTAACTAAATGCTCAGATTTTCATTTCATTGAACTGACACGTTGTGTAATATTTCTGTGCAACACTTAAAACAGTATTTTGGTTATGCATGACAAACCAAAACGAGTCAATGCACGACAAACCAAAACAAGTCAAACATTGTAGAATTAAGCATGTCAGTTGACGTAATATTTAGAATGACTGACATCAGCTATCCTAGAATACTTTTACTGGACTCATTCATCATTGTTCCATTACATCTGGACAGGTACACGCCTCTTTCTAGCACTCGAGTGAGAATCAATTCAAATTCCGCCTGCCAGAACTGCTACTTGAACTGAGGATTATCACAACTGCAACAACTGAGAGTCACTTTTAATTTGAAGTCTGACAAACATCCTCACTGTTACACCAATACTACACGGCATCAGGTAGGGGGAGTTACTGTTCACATGCTGTGTAGTTTGTGACATCTGGTTTGATTTCATGACTGCGCAGTAGCTGCTGAAGTATGAAGCCATTATGTGGCGCTTGGTAAGTCTGAAATGGGGAGTGAAGATGATAAAATTAGATCACACCGCATGTAGTACACTGGCAAACGACCAAAAACATTTTTGACTCTTTTTTTTCACAGCCACAGACGCCAATAAAGACATCAATTTTCATTACAATACATATGTTTCAACCTGAATTATGACTAGATGGCTACCATGCATCATTTCTATGATACGGTACCTTTCAGTCATACGATCCTTACCTCTACCTCCTGCATTTTGTTTCAAATATCAAAAACAGCTACAGTGCTTCATTTATCTTGATTAGCTCGTAAAATGAATCCACGGCTCTTTTAGCAGTTTAGCAGAGTTTGCCCACTTTCCTTTTCCAGAATGTTGACTCCACCTTTCCAGCAATGACTGGGCAGTCACACCAACCAATAAATATGATCTAGAT
>OMNV01000844.1:24474-45903 GCA_900303265.1 Brotula barbata
CATTACATCCGTGGCATTCCTTCCCACTGAGAACAGCATGTGAGAAAGTACCGCTAGCATTCCCAGGACATATTGGGTTAATATCTTACAAAACTCTGTCACATAATGTCGACTGACACTTACAAGGCAACATTACTGGAGCAGGCAAGTTGTCAACACAGACGCCTCAGGGGGAGAGAGACAGGTGAAGGAAGCCCAGAACATCGATGACATGCTCCGTTGTGAGCTGTCCAATAGGGCCACAGTCTCGTTCTATTTCCCACAGTGCAGCTCCACAGGAACAGCTGGAGGTTAATCGCCTTGCTCAAGGGCACTTGTTTTTCAGGGAGAGGAGAGCACCTTTTATTCACTTTTCCACCCAGCTGAAATAGTGAGTCAATCTTGCAGCATTTCGACGGTCTGGGTTTGACCTTGATATACGTGTGACTTCAGTGAATTTTACTCGCGCTGCTACATGCGTTTACTTCATGTACAGCGTGATATAAAATAAACGCCACGGTCAAAGAAAACTCTTGTTCAGTTTTATATCCTGTGATGAAATCCATTTTTTTCCCCATTAAATAAAGAGGGAACTTTTCGGATTGTTATTGCTTTACTCTTAGTCCAACTTTATGTAATGAGCAGCCTGCTAAGCAAATCCTACATTCTGGGCAGATGGCAGTGAAGTGTCAATAAGAGATTCTGGCGACGTGCCTTAGAAAAGTGCCAGTCGGTAAGAGGGGAACACACTGCAGCAGCAGGCCGCCTAAGCCTTGTGGTGGAAAAAACACCCACCATTCTCTGACTCAGATAGGGGAATGGCGATTTTCCACTGAGCTTCGTATCAGCAGCCAAACAGCACAAGAGCAACAAAAGCAGTTATCTGATGGGTCGGACTTGAGCTAGCTCACTGGGACAAATTTGCGAAGGGTAGTTGAAGGGTGACACGTGTGAAATGCAGATGAGAGCCTTGCAGAGCTCCCTGGATCCCTCAAGAGTTGCAAATCCTTCAGAAACGTAGCTTTGGTGTGGATATTTGCGTGACTTCAGCGTTATCATCGTCCTGTTCAAAACCATTATAAAATGATACCACATATAATTGTAAACTATGAATTATCAGGGTATTATGGATGAATTTTATATTTAAAAATATTTTTTTTATCCTCAGCTGAAGCAGTTTTTTTTACACTGTGACTTAAATCATAAATCTACAGAATCAATTTCTGTGAACAACTATGAATTACACACATATTTCATATTTGAGAGTTCTTACATTACCTGGCTTTTCATATTCCTCCCATTTATCATAAATGTTACATTAGATATGCCAGTGATTCTAGAGCGTTTCTGGCTTCCGTACCCCTTTACCAGACTACAACATTTAGTTTTAGAAAACTATAAGAGTATTAGTAACTAAGAAATAAGAATAGTAAGAGTATCATTAAGTTGTAGATTAAAAAAAAAAAATTCTAAGTATTTCTTCTCATTTATCGATGTGTATTAATATTTCCTTTTTTATTTCAGTTGTTTAAACTATCTGTGATATTTTCATGGTGTATTCTAAAATGTTACGTCAGTGTCTACTTTCTCTTGAATACCCCATGTAGTACCTCCACCTACCCCTAGGGGTACGTGTATTGAGCATTTGGGAAACAATGCATTAACCTATACTGTACCGTATGTATATGTTACCAAACTCAATAATAGTCCCCTTTAAATATTCAAATAAATCATTAGTCTGGCTTGGCACTGTTGCGAGGACACAAGGGTAAAATCCCACAGGCTCCATTATTACTCCCTGGGATATAAAGATGGCTGACGAACAATTGGAATATAACCTCAATATTATTGTCTTTGCTTTCTAAGCCCACAGTATGTTACTCTCTTCTAGATTCAACACAGAGTCAAACACAAGAGAAAATAGGATGTGATTAGACAACAGACTAGAGTACAAGAGACACAAATGAAACATTAATATTTGTAGAAGCGAGGCTGGAAGAAACGAGAGGGAGAGACTCGTGCAGCGCTCTGCTCCACTGTGTCACTGACGCCGTCAGCTGCAGCAGCAGGCCAGTGTTTGATTCCATCTTCTTAAATGAGCAGACTATCCCTGCATCCGTTTTGTTTGAAGAAAACGTACCAGGGAGTTTTGAAATGTCTCTCTCATTCTCACTGTGTGTGTCTGCGTGTGTGCAAGTGTGTGTCCATAATATATGGATACATTCACAGTTTCCATGACCACTTCGAAGCCTGTGTGTTCTTATGCGTGCATTTAAGATATTGGTATGCTAATCTACAATATTTTGTTCCAGTATGCACATCGCACATTTGTGTGGACATTTAGAGAGCTGCAAACCAATGAAACATCAAAGGGTACCAGTGGGGGACTATTAAACACACACACACTGCTGCAGGGGTTTCTATTGCATCAGAAGAGGAGGGGAGACTCTCCGACTCCCTGAGAGGAAGGGGAGCAATAACCAATCTTGTATGAGCTGCAGGCCAGCAACAAATTGGGGATTCAAAAATCCAGCATGAGTGTTACAGGCTGAGCTGATGTGAAAGAAATGTAACGGCAAAATGTGTAGGATACTGTACTACTACTGTACGTAGGAAAAAGCAAAATCCTAAATGAAACTCAGCAGTACGGTGAGGACTAATGAAAGATCATGACGTTATTTTTATCTTTACATAATACAGTTTAATTCATTATAATAATCTCAATACCGCTGCCACGTTACTGCTTCAGAAAATCCTTCAGCAGTGTTTATATTCGCTTTGTCAGCGAGAGGCACATACGGGGCATTTGAGAATCCCAAGTAATTTTATGGTAAAGGTGCTGTAGGTTTGCAGTAAGTGCTTAGGTTTGCATATGCTCAAAAGAACAATCTCCCCTGGGCTGCATCAAAGTGAGGGTCAAAGGGTTTGTTCGATGAACATAATGTATTCAAGTCTGAGCTGGAACTAATATGCATTAAAGGCTTTCGTTGCACTGTAGTTTTTCATTAGCTTGTCAAGCCTAAAGGTAAACTGACACTTACTGTAGGACGACAATATCTGATCCATACATTGCTGGAATATTTTCCCTTTTTTATTCCTGTACTTGGTTGTATTTGCCAACTACCAACAAACTGCTCGCATTAGTTTTAGTAACCTGTTTGCCATGAGATTAGACATGTGGAATGCCAGCTGCGGTTACCGCTCAGATATGAATCCACGTCTTAGTTGGTGAATTTGAAACCTAGCTGGTATTCCGAGGTGCAAACTAATGAGACAGCATGCAGGTAGGTGTCATTTCATTTCACACTGAATCGAAACCTTGTGAAAATTCGCTGAAAATCCAGTCTTATTTTGTTAGTTGAGTTTCTTAAGCACACAAACCAAGAATCACATTTTCAGAGTGTTCAACAGAAATGGTGGACAAGTCCTTGTCCACTCAATAGGTAAGTCACATGTCAAAACTGACAAGTCTCAAACATTGAGTCCAAACAAGCCAGATGATCTCCAACTACTACTTCCTGTCTATAAAGCTATTAAAGGTTTAGCTCCTGATTACATTTCTGACCCGCTCACTGCCTATAAACCACCCAGACCTCTCGGATCATCAGACACTGGCCTCCTACAAGAGAAAATCAATAGCAGGAGGGGCAGCATTTAGACACTATGGTCCTACTCGGTGCAACAAACTGTCTGAGAACAAGAAGTCTGCCAGTGATTTGTCATCCCTTAATAGCAGTCTTTTGGTTAGTTGTCTCTGTTTGTGTGTGTGCGTGCGTGCGTGCTGTGTGGGAGGGGGGGTAATGTGTGAAATTCTACAGTGGTGTTTGTATGTGTGGGTTGGCGAAGGGTTAACTGTCCTAGAAATATGTGTGTGTATGTAGAATATATCGAGATATGTTGATTCTCTTCCTTTTTCCTCTCCCAAGCACAATGAGTTCACTTGGTAAGAAATGTGCTGTAAAAATTGATTTGACCTGACCTTAGAAGTGACTTGGACTCAAGTCATAAAATTGCTGACTTGAGACTCAACTTGACATTATGAAAAAACCTCAACAACTCTGACTTACAAGTTAATGCATATTAAACCGAGACGAAATTAAAAATAATATCTCATCGACATGGTGTGACTGGTCAGAAGCTCCCTCATTTCATCAGTCAGTCAATAAATTCGGTGCAACACTAAACAGTGTGACCTTTGCCTGCACTGAATCAATATTTGCTGAATAAAATAAAAGCATTATTTGCTAGCTGAGACAGAAATGTTGAGTTCACAGCACACTTTGCAACCTTGGTCAACAGTTAGAGCAGCTGAATGTGCCAACATATGACGTCGCTAAATGAAAACAGAAGAGGCCAAGCAAGCATGCATGCAGAGACACATTGTAAAAGTTATCCTATTAGAGGCAAATCCACATAGGATACAGATTTACGCTGAAAACAAAGACAATATTGGTACTGACCTTGAAGCTCCAGTAGTTTGGTTGTTGCTAGGAGGGGGAGAAAGAAAGACCAAGGGAGACACAAACGAGACAAGGAAAAGGGGGGAGTAAGATACTTTCCCACATGTTGAACCGGACATCACTGTCACCAGAAGAATCAAGCAGAAGAATGGATGGGTAGATAGAAACAGGAGGGAATGACTCAGGCAACATTAAAACTGGTTTTCCTTGTGAAGATATGTAAATTTGTGCCAAACACAGAGTGGGTCTAACGAGCTTTGACAAGTTAAATCGTACATTACTTTTTGTAACCAGTTTGGTGTGCCTCAAAATGTCGACACCATTTTGCTTAAAACAATCACAAATTATACCAAAGCAACATCAGAACTGATAAATGACCACCAAAACTAAGGCACGTTTGGACCAGTGAGAAAATGATTGGATAATTATTGTGATGATAGCCAGATTAGCTTCCGTTGTCCTTCACTGTCATTATAATAGGACTTTAATTGCTTGTAATTGCTTCTCCGCAATTAATCAAATGTTTACAGTGACACACACACACGCACTCACACACGTACACACACACACACAAACACACACACTAATGATGCCAACCCAGCAGCCCCTAAATTCAAACCAGGAGACTCTTTAGATACACAGTTGGCTTGCGCCCAGGAGTGGGATTAAAGCAAAGCGCATACAGAGGATTAAGTGTGAAGCACTTGCGTATATGGGAAGGAGCTCACATTAAGGTCAAAGTTTTTCTGATTTATCAAGACATTGAAAGTGAGGGTGGATGCCAAGACATCCAGTTGATGCCTGAATAGTTGCACCCCTAAACAGGCTAGCAAACTAATATGTGAAATGTGAAACGTTGATTACAGTTGCAAAAAAAAGAGAGAAAAAAATCCTCCATTTAACAGATAAAGTAGAAATGTGGAGCTCATTTCATGGAATTTCTGTGAAAGACAGCATATTCATTCTATTCCAAACAAACTGCATCAGTGGCTGAGTTCTTTCATTAGATATTGTATCATTAAAGTAAGTACTGAGTGCCTTCCCCTTGGTAACAAACACTAATTACCAGCTGTGCTTAGGCTCTACAGCCACTGTGGGAAATAACTTCACACATTGTTAAAAACCAAAATTTAATGTGTAAGTTTAGGATTGCCATATTCCCATCCTTTTCATGAGCTGGCATATGTCCAAAAATTGCACTTTTTGAGTTATATCTAAACAGTAGAACAGGGATGTTAAACAAAGTGTCCAGCTGATCTTATGAAGTTCTTGTTGATAAACTTAGCATCAGGCTAACTTGCGTACATTTGTGAAAACATAAGATAAAACATAACAGGAAGTGGCTAGCTGTTGAAAATACTTCTCTTAAAATTGTTTGGCTGTCAAGATTAGCAAAGGGATAATCTCTAAGAAATGGGTAAGATAAACGCCATAGGTTTAACACAATGAAAATAATTATTTATGACAATGGCTTTTGCGTATTAAAATCTCCTCCTACACCTTTTTAGTAGAAGATTAATAGGGTGTGGAAAAGTTATTACGGTGGTATGAGGGTATTCCAGCGAAGAAGAAAGGGTTTACAAACGTGGTAGGAGGGGATTATAGGGTGTAGAAAGGGTTAATAGGGTGGTAGAAGGGGGTTACTAGAGTGTAAAAAGGGATTACTTGGGTGGTACGAGGGAGATACTATGGTGCAGGAAGGGGTTGCAAATGTGGAAAGAGGGGGTTACTAGGGTCTAACAAGGGTTTACTACGGTGGTAAGAGGTGGTTACTAGGTTGAAGGAGGGACAATGATGTACTACTAGGAAGTTTTGGGAGTGATATGAGGCCCAATATTTTTGTCTGCTCTCTTAAAATGCTCAGTTGCACCTTTGAAATTTCATCTAACTTTATTTTAATATGGATGAAGCACAGTGGACAAAGAAATGAATAGTGCTAACAGAAAGAGCACCAGGCCTGTGGGCTGTTCTGACCCAGATTTCAGAGCTCTGTGTCCAAGCTGGTGTCTGAGGCGATTGCATTTGGTGTCACCCAGCAGCTTCAGTCAGCTTTTGCTACCCTACAACTATTCAAAGACTGACAACCGGCAACTCCAGAATCATGTCAGTACTTTTGGTACTCTGTTTTGATACTTTTGCGTTCATACAGTTTGCGGACTGCTTGTGTAGCTGTCAGATGCCAGCGCCACGATGCCAAATAGGATTTCAGGTCAAATTATGGTGTGAGGAAAAATGGCTGACTGCTAGCAGGAATGCTACCATTTACCGGAAGCTCACTGATGGTGTATTGATCACTTAATAACAATTCAGATGAAAGATAAGCTAGTTAAGCTTCTTTCCAGCTCTGCTTGTGTATTTCAGAGCTGATCGTTCTGTTTCTCCATTGTGTTATTAGGAGCTCAGTGCATTTGAAGATAGTTTTCAATCAGCACTGAGAATCTTCCACTATGTACTAAATACCGATGTCACACCTGTATCTTGGCTACCACAAAAGGTGAACAGCAGCTCTGGCATTTATCACTTATTACCCTCATCCCTAGAGCAGGCATCGTAAAGGTCTTAGTGTGTATAGTATGTGTGTGTGTATGATGTGGATGATGTAAAACATGTTTCTCGTAGAGATAGTGTGATATAATGAATAAAAACCTTTTTTTTCTTATGAACAAAAGGATTCCTTTATAACACAAATTATTTTTTTTGTGTAACTTTAAAACGACATCAAGCAGCCAAAGAATTTCAGCGACAGAGCTGTTTCAACTTGGTGCCATCATGATCTGTATGAAGTCAAAAACAGACATGATACTGTCTACCTAATGTAGCAGAGTTCCAAAAAGTTTTGTCTGCGTGCATGTAATCATTATGAACAACATATTTATGATTTATATCAAATTCAAATTATACTATATAGACCTCTTCTATTCATTGTGAGACAGATTTTGTTCTTTATGATTCGTATATGGTTGCCATGCTGACAAATTCTGTTGATGTGGATCCCATTAACATAAAAGGTCTTCACGTCCATCTTGCTTACCAAGGGGTCCACCTCTCTGATTAACTTAACTTTGTCAAAATTATGAGCCTGTCTTTCAGTTTTGTCTCACAAACTTTTTTCCCTTCTCTCCTCAGACATTTTAGAGACTATAGCCATATTTGGATGACATTAGTTTTACATGGAAAAGTGCAGTAATGTCATTTCACAAGAATGCTTTACCTAGAAAGCCAGGTAAAAACAGTATGTCCTCAGGTTATAACAATCCGAAGCAAATTGGCATATGTTAATATTCTGTCAATCTCTGTATTATTGCCTGGCTTTGCTGAAGAATGGAGGCACTTGAAGAAGCTCTTGACTTCTTCTTCACAAACCACATCCAGTTTGAATCATTAGTCTAACTCAAGTGGAATTTTAAGAGGACTCAGTGGACAGAAAATGCAAAACACCTATCAGAGGACCTTCTGCTTGTCTGTGAAGGTTCTCAGTCATCCAGGTCATGGTTATCCAAGAAGGGAATCGAGGGCAACTGGACCTGACAGAAGATATTTGATACCATCAAGTCCAATTGGCCTCCATTCAACCCCTCTTGGTTGATTTTCTGCTTGTGGCATCTTAAGACAAAGCTCATAGTTCCCTTTTACATTGAGTCTACAAGAAAAACCACAAATAGTGGACATTTTAAATGTTATGTATTTGTGGATTGTGTCTGTTGGCTGCTGTTCTGCCGTGACGCATAAATGGAGTGGACAACCTCCCATCCGTGTCATCTATGCTGCAATCTCTTATCAGATGTGTGAATTTGAATCTTAACATTACAGACATTCTGTGATAATAATGACTTTACTGATATATGTCCTGAAAACTAATCCTGTCTGAATGGGGCTTTAGTTTCAAACGAGAGATAAGCTACTATTATTGTTCTGCTACCGGAAATATTAATACTATTTTTGCTGAGATGGAGCAACTTTGCAAACGGCCAGTTGTTGAAACATCTATTTGAACATCTTTATTAATATGAGACTAAATGTTTATTGATAGAGGGTGAGTATGAACGCCTGATGCCCACATCGTGTTACAACACAGCATCTTTCATTGAGAGCTGTGGGCTTTGTAACCGTCCACTCGTACGATTTATTTACCTTAAATTCACGTGACAAAACCTAGCACCAAGCCACTCCTCATACAATTTAATGCACTGACATGCATTCATTTTTAGGAACATAAAATCTATCTCATGCAACACTTACAGCCCCCCTATGCACAGTGACTAAGTGATTACTGCCTGCAATATTTCTCAATCACTTCAACTGAAATCCCAAGGCGCACATACGAGAGACGGACGGGACTTGGAGAAACGAGGGAGAGAGAAGGAGAGAACGAGAGAGGGGGACAAGGAGAGAGACATACATGCCTGACCCGCATGCCAAGTAGCCATCTTTGTACCCACCCTCTTTTTTCCTCACTGTTCGCCTTCTACTCGGGGTCCAGACATGCACACATGTGCACTCACCCACACATCCATGACTATACAGTTAGCTTAAACACACAGTTTTGTTTACCTCATCTTCACTGATACCCATATGTGTGTATGTGTGCACACATAAACACACACACACACCCTCTTTTTCAGTCAGATTCTGCATCATTACAGCTTCACCTGGTCAACACCTGCCTGCCACTGAACATAATGGACACTCCCCTTATTAACACACACGCAGACACAAACACACACACAGACAAACACACACAGATAAACATACTCATCTTCTCACATTATACAGAAAGCAATTATTCTGTGCTGACCAGACACACCTGAGCAAAAACTTATGTGCGTATCCCTACATCTAAGAACATGCAGACACGTACACACACACACAGGAATTTTACAACACTTCATCATTATGTCATTCTTTTTGCCTTCCTCTTCATTATCTTTCTGTGATGCAGCAAGAGGAGCGCTGTCCACAGACACACTCACAAATATGGCAAAAGCCATAGAGGAGCTGAGACAAGCTGAGATGCAAGGACAGGGTTAGAGAGTTACCGTCACTACTTAATGAGCATGTCGGCCGCCTGGTGCATCCTCCGGCTCCACACGCCTCCCTCTTCCTCCTCCCCCCTCTCCATTTTTTCACTGCGGCTCTGTGTCTTTTCCCGCGCCCTGAGGATCCACCACTCTGGTACTCGTAGTAGCGCCTAAGAGGTAGTCAGCATCTCTCGCCCTCTCTCTCTCCTCCACCTCTCTCTGCCTCTTTCCCCTTTTCCCTGGCAAAAATGCAGCAGCTTCAACCTCCCTTGTTTTTTCTCATCGCTCTCTCTCTCTCTCTCTCCCTCTCCCTCTCTCTCTTTCTCTCGCTCTCTCTCTCTCTCTCTCTCAAACCGCTGTTGTCTCTCACTCAGTACAGCGTGTGCCTCTTTCCTCTGAGCTCAGGCATTGCCAACCATATGATATCACTCAGTTGCCTTATATGGAAAATGGTGGGTTGCTATGACGACAGCAGACTCCACCTGTTTCTTCATCTTTCCCAGGCCACCTTTTCGGCAGCAGATAGACGGTTTTGAAAAGTAAATACACACAGCACATGGAAAGCAAAGAGAGGGTGGAAGGGAAGGGACGGGAGAGAGAAGAAGAGAGAGAGAGAGAGAGTGAGAACACTCCTATGGGTGATGGATGGACAGATTTATAGACGCTGACTGAGTTCGGGGCTGGTAGATGAAATAAGGAGGGGTAGAGGGATGGGGAGAGCAGACTGAGCTACACAGAGGAAAGCTTAAGCAGCTGTTTCTGTTTTTGACCATCTGTCAAAGGTATCAATTCAGAGCGGAGGATAGGAAGAGCAGAGAGAGAGAGAGACAGAAAGGGAGCGCTAAGGGATCAGATGGAGCTGGGAGTTCAATATGTCACATTTCGAATAATCCAAACTACTTAAACCCCATTCTCTGTATTCTGTCGGCGAGGCTTTCATGTAATTACCACTAAAAGAGCAACCATTACTGACCCAGCAAGCTGGTTATAAAAATGGCTGCAACGCATCTCTGAAGCCCCAAAGGTTCACCGCAAAATGCAGATGTGTGGGTTTCCAAGCACACCACACCTATGCTGTTATTATCTCCTCAAACTAAACATTTGTATGTAGATTACAGCACGTTTCCCCCAGTGATGTGAAATGCTCGCATCAGAATTGAATGTGAAAAAGCAAGATGTCCATTTTCATAATTAGAAGTGAAAATCCAGAGAATCAAACAGTATCTTGATCGTATATGCAATGAACACAGAAATAAACCTGCATTAGTCAGAGAAATAATGCCTAAAATAACCTTGATACTGTGTCGTCACCTTCAATAACTTACCAAGGTGGCATCAATCATCTATTTAAGTGCCTTCTGATAATGACATTCTGTCGTAGGTGCCATAAACTTCTCATATTGAAAACGGCTGAAACCCAAATATGATTTCTTTCTTATCAGGAACAATCACAAACACTGCACTTCCACCAACAAACTGCCTGACACATTTATTGCCCATTTAAAAGATGATGACTAAAATCTTCCTCAAAGTGTTTCCACGGATATTTTGACTGTTTCAGATGACTGGAGACAGGACTTTATTTTCTGACTTATCTTCAGAGATACGGCACATAAACTGCAGCTGATGTTTCCGTATAAACAACTGCTCTACGACAACCGAAATAGAAAAACAGGAAATACTATGCATGATGTATTAAACTTTGAAGATATGGAGCAGACACAGAGCCCTTTATTTCTCCCAAAGATAAAAAATTCTTCCGTAAAAATATTTTCTGGCTCATCAAAAGGTAGTCTGGGAACGGCTACAATAGAATTAGTCATTAGAGATGAGTGGGAAATATATTATTATGTTAAGAATATAATATTATATAATATATATTATATCTATATATTGTTTATTAATAAGGATCTCACTGATGCAAAACGTGAGGCCAAGCTTGATGCAAGTTAAATTGCCAAAATAGCCAATTTTACCTGGCCAAACAATTAAAGCTCAGTATGTGGGGGACGTGTACGGTCAACATACCTGTCTCCCGGCAGCAGCCGAGCTCTGGGACACGGACACGCTAGCGGTGCTGTTGGAGTACTTGTTTTTCTGGAGATCCATGAGGGCGTCTCGCTGGCGCTCTATGTCAGCCTTATGAATGCTGTTCAAGGCCTCCAGACTCTTGGCAGCTACGGTGTTGTGCCGGCGGTCCAGTGAAGAGGATGTGAACCCCCCATTGGTGTTGTCAGGGAACCGCCGGCCCCCACGACCACTGCTGGCGGCCAGGGTGTGGTAATCCCGTGGGAACTCGGCATCACCAGCAGAGATCATGGGACCCTTTCTCTTCTCTCGACCTGTGGCAGAGTTGGGGTTCAAAGAAGAGAAGAGGGTGGATTTGAGAAGGAGAGAAGACGGGGATGAAGGAGGAAGTGAAGGAGGTAGAGATGAGCCGACGTCACGTATGTGGAGACACCATTATTGATGTGACATGATAAAATGTTAGTAATGCTTCATTTACAGTTTTTGGGGTATAATCTGTTTTGACACGTACAGATGGTTTTGCATGTTTCATCCCATTAACTTCGCTAACATTTCTGCTGGCCATTTTCCAAGGTTTGTTTTTAGCAAGACTGATTTCCCATCTTCCCGGCATCCACTGTTTCTCACTCATTTCACATCCGTCCATCCAATGTCTCTACCCGATTATACTGGTCAGGGCTGTGCGGGGGCCTGCAGCCTCTCCCAGCGGTCACACGGAGACACACAAGGACAGACAACCCGCTCACTCCCATTTTACACCTACACTCACTTCATACATGTGAATTCATCTAAGGAGGTGGGTGAGTGAGGTCTGTGGAGGTGGTAGGATATCCAAGTGCTGGGAGGAAACTGAGAACGCCAAGGAAAAGAGAGGCCGAAGTTGGTCTGAACTGGATTTGAACAGAGTCAAGAGTGCTAACCACCACGACAAGGTGGCACTTATAGGGATCTGAATGTCAATTTAGAGGGAAACACGCTTGATACTCAATCACAGTGACTATGCGGTTGTTTATTTTTGTCTGTCACAGTCATATGATCTCCAAAGATTCAAGTAGGAAAAATGTGATGAGGTCAAGGACATTAATATCAGTATCAACCATATTACTGTGCAACATGACCAAATGCCGTATTTGTATTATATCCGGCAGATATTTTCACACACAGATAGGCACTCAAGACTGTAAGCAAACAATACGACAGTAAAGAGAAGTTACTTTAAATATGACAAACGGCACTTTTACCGTGATATATCGCCCTGTGCATCTCAAGTGCATTTCACGAATCAGCAAGTATGGTTTGATATGATCAGATTAATCAGAAACTGAAGGTTCTTCCTCTTATCTCACAGTAAATATTTTACAGCATAAACAGCTATAAATTGAGAGGTTAATGCAACCTTGAGTGTTTGTGTCTTGACTAACAATGCTCTTATCTATGCATGGATTGTCCTTAAACATACTGAACAGCATATTAACCTCCCTTTCTTTGCAACCTGTTTCTTGCATTCCTACTTTGACAATTTACACATGCGCACATACTGGGAATAACACACACACACACACATACACAAACACACCTCGAACCATAAATCCCTTGTGAAAACAGCTGCATCATCAGTTGGTTCTAACTGTCCTGGGGACACTGAAGCAAAACCACTGCTGCACAGCAAAATCCCTCACTGGCAGATGACGGCAGATTTATCACATATATTTGATCAAATCAGTCAAGGTAAAGAGACATAAACAGGAATGATGTCTTCTTGCATGGGGAATAGTTTAGTGCCCCCTTGTGACCATGGATACATAAAGCCAGGCAACCAGTGAAACGAGAGTACATTCCACAACTGATCAGTTATAGAAAGAATATTGTTTCCGCAACAAACAGCTGACAAATGCAAAATATGTGTAATCTATAGGCATGAGAGCAAATAAATTTATTATTCTTTGAACATCTTTCCCTCGACTCTCCACAAATTTATTTTTTATTGATCTGTGCTTGTTCATCCCCTGTTTACTTACTGGGCTTCAAGGGGTGCATTAAAGTAAAACATGAAAGTTATGACCTCATAGTTAAGACACTATGTGAGAGAGCCTAAAGGTCAGCTACAAATAACAGTGATTCATTTCCCCATAGGGTATAAATTGACCAAGGTCAGCATTTAATAGTGGGTTGCTGGGTAAAATTCAATTGAAATCAATTCAATTTTATTTATATAGCGCCAAATCACAGCAAAAGTTATCTCATGGCACTTTACATGTAGAGCAGATCAAGATCATACTCTTGAATATGTAGAGACCCAACATTCCCCCATGAGCAAGCACTTGGCGACAGCGGCAAGGAAAAACTCCCCTTTTAAAGGGAAGAAACCTCGAAGAGAACCTGGCTCTAGGAGGGCAGCCATCTGCCTTGACCGGTTGGGTTGAGAGAGAAAGTGGGGGGGGGGGGGGGGGGGAGTCATCATACACTTTCCATCTGTCCCAATTATAGTCTTAATTTGCTGTGGTTTTGATCTCCATTTAGACTCTGCTCGGACTGCTTTAGATTCAAACTGTTTAAATCTTGACATACTCATCATCAAACACAGTATATAGTTGTTTTTTTTTGTTGTTTTCAGGAGAAACTGGACTTTGAAATTAGCATAACAAAAGCAAACCAAATTCCCAAATAAAACAAAAAAAAATCTAGTCAAAAAAAGCTGCATACTTTTTACTATAAATTCAGCCATACCCAAGGGTTGACCGATTCCATTTAGGGGTTTTTAACTTCCGAGTCCATATTTTGTGCTTATTAATCCTTTCCTAATAAAGCGTGAGCAAGTGTGTGATGGGCAATGGCTGAAACAAAGTCAGAAGAATGGAGTCCTTCCCACCTGGTGAGTGTACAATCTAACATCCAACATGGAGCAAAAACAAAGCATTATGTCCACTGTAAAGTTGTTTTCGCTGCAATTCCAACACTGAAATGATTCTCCCCTCCATCAGTGGTGCGCCACACTGCAACCCAGGTATGTAGTTACCCTCTCATGACATTTTGTTGTCATGTGATACGCCTAGAAAATTGTCACTGCCTTAAAGGTGGCTCTGCCGGGTTTAAACATAAAAAACTGACTGCCTCACACTGAAAGTAGTTTTCAGATGCAAAAACAATGATGATACAAGCTATTATTACTTTGATTTTAGAGCCATTTCAGCATCTTGCAGATACCCCATCTGAAAGATACTGGGCGGCCATTCCAAATGTGCATCCGAGCTAAATGCCCAAACAAACAATGATTGAGCAGTTGGGTGATCAACATTTTGAGGAGCAGCCATATTTTTGGAGCTGAATCCAATTTTACTGAAAATTAGACACAGCCTGTCTGTAGAGATGGGCAGTCGTTGGAATCCTGCATTATTCTCCACCCGAGCTTGTTTTGACTCTCGACAAAAAGCCGTCTTAAAAGGAATTCATCTGAAAACCTTTTTGGTTCATCAAGAAGCCACTGAAGTAATGTGAAGTAATAATTTGGTATGGATTGATGATATGGAGGTACAGGGAAAAAGGCAGCTAGAAGTTAGCTATAAATAACACGGAGAGGGTTTTCATGAAAAGTTTATCCACCAGTAACAGTAGTAACGGTTGAAACAGAGTATGTTATATGGATATATTAAAATCCTTTGCTGATTTTATTCATTGCCAATTGATTCGAACTCAATGCTCATACATGTGACATCGGAAACTTAATTACACAAATGATTACTCTTAATGACAAATGAAGGCAATTTGGGAAAAAATTTAAAAATTAATCAATTTCAGATGTATTAAAACTCAAATCTGAGTCTTGTTCTCCATTGTAGTTAAAATCCAGAACAAACATGGCCCGTCCTTCTCTAATTACAACATTTCCGTCCTCTTGCAGAATATTGAAAATATTTTCCTGCGTGTTCATATTTCTTTCCTGTAAATAAACCTCAGCAAGGCTTGGCCTTTGGCTGCTACGGTAATAATGCACACTGCAGCTATTCATAATGTCGAGTTTTCGGCCAACACTTTATCACATAACTTTTAGCTGAGATTAGCCTGGGTGTTGCTGTGTCACAGAGCCGTTCAGCTGTGTGTAACAAAGGTGACTGCCACACTTCTACAATGGGAGGTGAGCATGTGGCAAAGAGAGAAATGCCAGAGAAGTGGGTCCCTGATGATGAAGAGCTGCCTCTCTCCCCAGGCGTCTTCGTCTCCTGGGACACATCATCATATCCTGATAGTTTCTAGGCTGTGCTTCGTCCCTCCGACAGATGACAGAGGGAGAATTCAGCTCCTGGTTCAGGAGGGCAGACAGCTGCATCTAGCCCTATTTATCTTAGGGATGACTCCATCAGTAGGTGCTGCTGTTTGGTGCTTTTGAGTCGCTACGTTATAGATCTGTGCACCAATTAGATGTTTTCCGGAACCATTAACCCTTTTTTTCCCTACATTAGTGCCCTTGTTGGAGTTCTGGGCCTGGAATAGAAAAGCAGAACTCGGAGCTAGATAAACAGAACTTGGAACTACAGATATTTATTTTTCAATTTGCTCTCAAACACAGCTGGAAGGATTTTTATCCTAGTTTCACAGCATCCTTTTGTGCGGCACAGCTGATTTGATGGCGATATCCAGGGAAAAATTAGGTCCAGTTTACACCTGTTCATGTTTGGGAAGTCGTAGTAGGCCAAATAGATGAGTAGGGTTTGTGTTAAACTAGTTGATAGCAGCTATAGCAGCAATTGATGCCAGGCTATTAACTATAAAACATTCAATGTATATACATACAGTATATATCAATCGTACAACGTGCAAATTAATTATACGTATAGCTTTTTGTCATTTTTTCAAGTTTATTTTTGGGCATTTCTGCTGATTATGACAGCAGAGAGATAGACAGGAAGGATGGGGTAGAGCGAGGTGTGACATCCAGCAAAGGTCACAGATCAGACTCGAACCTGTGCCTCTGCGCTATGCGTAAATAACTAAATAAATAAGTATATCTATCTTATGTTATATGCATTGTTTGTCCTTTGTTTAGCTTACAAACCCTTGGGTACCTCTGGTACTTTATTAATAAGCAGTTGGCATGCAAAGTGCCCAACGAATTACATTATCTAAAGAACAAAGACAGAAAGGAAGATCCAGGTCAGGACGTAGGAGGTTCCAGAAGGACTCCAACCTAGGCTCCATTGACGCTTAAACATTCAACACCATAACTGAAAAGTGAGGCAACATGCCAGTGCATTGAATGTGTTTCCTCTAACAACCAAAGTGACTTTCACACCATGGGAACATGTTCTCAAACTCAGAACTTTCCTTTGTTTCCTTCAGGACCAGGACTCATTGTTGTTGCTGGGATAATTTGGTGTCTGAATATGTGCCATCTCCTACTCCGCCGTATGTACTCTCAGATGGTGGTGCACACAAGACAAACATCATATTCATCATTGGTCAGACACAACCTTCCCTCAGACCATTGTTGCACCCAACAAAACTGCAATTTGTAGCTCAGTCTCACTAATGAGCTCTTTGTCTCTTTTCCAGTGTGAGGATATTTAAAACAAAGGAAACCATCTCCTCCATCCCCTCTGTTGTGTCTGTTGTTCCCGTGCATTGCCGTCAAAGTTGAAAATGGGCCGTTGTCGCACCAGATGTCACTCGGTGTACTTTCCATAATCTTCACAGTACAGAGTAAGCGGAGTTTAAATGCAAGAAAGGAACACAGAGTCCAAATGATTCCGAGTGAAAAAGCCATAATGATAGATAATAGGTAATAATGGTAATTATAAGGTCTGACTGTGACCATTTTCACACCGTGTCCCGTGACACTGCTTGACCCGACATGACTTGTTTTTTCATTTACTTTTAATCACGGCAACAACATGTGCTGCTGTGTGATGTTATAACTGCGAAAAAAGAGAGAATATTTTCAATTTCCAGTTCACCCCATCAACTCAACATGTAACAATATCAATCTTTAGAAGAACTATATAAGAAGTTTTGTCCTCTCACTCGTCTGACGTAAAATGTTTTGTTCTGAGATATTATTGTGAATTAGACAACAGGAGATAAGCCAATATTAGGCGGAAAAGCTCCTTGGATTTTAGCTGAATATATGAATATTAAAAGGAAAATAACCCTAACTTCTCCATTGAAATATACATTTGCACAATACCTTGTTTCTCAAGAGCATAATTTGATTATTTATTCTATTTCTCTACTGTGTGTATCATGATGATTTTTCAGCGTCCCTTTGTTTATAGTGTTAAAGCCAAGGAGTGGTTGGTTGAATGACAGGCTATTACACTCTACGGTGCCGCTCGCTGCTTACTTATTCTACCTTAGTTCCTCTCAGACTTCCAAAAGCAAAACCACTCTGTGTACGTGGGCAAACAAACGCAGCCGACAGCACCATCTAACTGTACGCTGCCTGTCCAAGGTCAAACGACAGAACGCTGAAGAAAACCAGCGAAACATGCTGAACGTTTAAATCCTCGCTGTCACTTTCACCAAATCGGAAAAAGAAATGTATTTAAAGGCCTAATTTTAGCCCTAATAAAGGCCTAATTTGCGACTATTTGGAATGCGTGGCATGCTTGAGAACCGCTACTTTAGCATCTGCATCTCAAAGGACTGTGAGCCCTCTGTCATTCTGATGGGCCATTAAATGTTTCCCCTACATTAAGTGGAGTTATGCACACCTTCCTCTCTGACATATGATAAGGAGCCTTTCTCTAGTTTATGTGGACAGGTGGAAGGAAGAAGAAAGGTTTAAACATTTCCTGTTCTCAGAAAAATCACCTGTGCGTTGATTCATAATTAATTAGCCCATAAAGCATCTGAACAAAGGAAAAGGAAGAAACAGCATCTTGTGATCCCACTGAGGTAATTACCATCCCTCCCTCCAAACGCAACATTGCAGCTTTCACCAAATAATTGCCTCTCACACCCAAAGGAGTTCTGTGATTGTATGTTTGCTTCTACATAATCAGAAAGGTAAGACTGAGTGAGTTATATTTAGACAAAAACTTGATTTCAAAGACGTTTTCCATTAGGAACACCATCCTGCGAAGAGATAAGATGATAATAAGTGCCGAACTCTTCCACCTGGTGTGTCTCTGTGTCTATGTTGTGGACCAAAACATGGTTTAAATGACAGAATTGTAAAAAAACAAAAACATTAATATATTGCAAATGGGATCATGAATAAAATAGCACAGACGCGTCTTTGTTCGATATGTCGCAACAGTTCGACCTCTGAATCTTGGATTTGTCAGCGGCTCAGTGAGAGCTGTCAGAATGAAATGGTTTAATGCAAAATAGATGCATCCCCTATGGTTTGTTTAAAGTAGCAGCAGCCAAGGAGCCAAGCCAAGCTAAGATCAAGGGAGCGAGCAAGTTATCATCTTCGCAGCCACATTTTCCATTTGGATACACATGGGGCGACACTGACTGAAATATGCCATAACAAATTTCATCTATAAATACGGGCGGCAACAATTAATTTGAAGTGGACAAATGGAATACTGATGGGCCCTTTCATATGTTTCATCTCACTGGATGTGATTTTTATGGCAAAGATGGGACGTAAAAGGTCACATTTAATATTTATATATTTGATCTATTTTATTGTGACAATGTAGACATTAAAAGTGTAACTGACCTAACCTTCAACATTTGGAACCATTAAGTAGTTAGAGAATAGAATAGAAGTAATGCTTTCCTATTTTTGTTTTTAACTTGGCCCTGGATTAGGGTCAAGCTAAAAGAAAAGAAAAAAATTCACTGTTCTGAGACAAAAAAGTCAGTGAAATAAGAAAAGTTCTGACTTTATCTCAGAATTCTGAGCAGAAAAGACACAACTAAGCAAGTCAGAATTCTGAGAAAAAGGGAAAATTCAGATTTTAAATTTTGATTTCTGAGTTTAAAAAAAGTCAGAACTACAAAGTCAGAATTCTAAGAAAAAATTCCTTTCTTTTACTTAATCCTCTGCCATCAACACACAGTAGGTGCATCATTGAATATAATATTCTATACAAGAGGTCTACTGAATTCAGTTGCAACATTCTGCCCATTTTGCAGTATCTTCAGACTTTATCTGGACATTTGTGTTTCTTTCTTCACTCCTCTACCATCAGAAATCTGAGGGAACAGTCAAGGTCAACAGCTGATAGCAGTGTTATAACACTCTTAACCTGAGAGTGACCTCATGGCTGCTTGTTTCACTTGAGGGACCTCACTTTGGTGGAGGCAATTTGTCATGTTCGCAATGTAACCAGCAATTACCCTGCATCCTTATAGGCATCATGTATCATTGACTCTTGGCAACCATCTGAGGACCCCACAAATCCCAGCTGTTCCAGACGGGCCAAACATAGCCACCACATTAAAGTTTGACCTCAAATATGTTCTGTTTTTCTTTGCCAAGGGAAATTTCAGAATTTGGAGAAAGTGTATCCACCGGCATCTAAAAATTGAACAGTCATTGCTAAAATAATACTGGCAAATTTCAAGAGTAAGAGATGTGGTATTTTGGATAAAAAGTGCTCCGTATTGAGTCAGAATAGTAATCTGGTGTTCTGCAACACTGGTGTCTTTCTTTTGCAGGAAAAGTTGATAATTAGAAAACTTGACGCATCCACATTCTCGGGTTTTTTAATGTGTTTGTGTTAATCAAAAAAGCAAGACCATAGCCCTCACAATATAATTATACCCCGGCAGTAAACAGGAGAAATCAAATGCAGGTAAATCCCAGCAGCTTTCTTCTCGTTCACTTCCTCTCGTGGTGCCTCATTCTTTGCTTCCCCAACATGCTCCATACATCACCCTCATGTATGGCTTTAAAGTGGGTCAGCGTATACTTCCTTGGCTCAGTGGAAAAGAGCATCCACATTCATCACTGTATTGTAAGCTCTTTGTTTCCCAATACAATTATCCCTAAACAATGGCACGTGCACAACCATCCCTTTGGCTTAGGAGCATTTACGTTTTGCAGCACATATAAATATCTGACAAACGTCTGCAGGTTCAAAGTCCACTGCTGAGTTACGTCTCTGCGCAGACCTGCTCGGTTTGCTGAAGCAGGCGGGAGTGGAGTGCAAAACCACAAAAACACGTTGCTGCAATAATGCAATGTAAAGAGAAACCGCTTCCTCGCACATGACCACAGTGTTTAACCACCACCTCAGCACTCAGTGTCACCTAATCCACAGCTATGCATGTCTATGCCCGCACCCTGTTTGAATCAGGAGAGACTAATTGAAGTTGCGAAAAGAAACTGATATCAAACAGATTTACTGTATTCAGATAAGCAGCAGACCGCACACAGGGAAAAGTCATTAATTATATTCCTCTCTGACATTTGTACGTGATACTTGGCTACAGAAATACTTCACAAGACTTGACTAACTATCGCCTCTGTGACATCATCTCTCTAAAATTCCCAATAGTAGCATTTGCCATTAACTAGTGCACTGTACTGCATCCCCTCATCACATGGAGTGTTAGTTTTTAAATTATTAGTTTTTAAAACTGGCACTACTTGGAGGAATGATGCCTCTGAACACAGCATTCTCATGAACCCAGAGGGCACAAACAAGAAGAATTGTCCTCTCTTCTTAGTTCCTATGGTGGAATTAGTTATTAGTAGTAGTAGTTATTAGTTAGTTGTAGTAGTAGTAGTAGTAGTAGTAGTAGTGGTGGTGGTGCTTTGCGGTCTATTTGTACAAGCTAAATCACTGTGCTTGCTGAGCAAGGCTCTCAAACGCAATATCAGTCAGTCACCATGGTGACACATTACAAAGCACCAGACAGAACAGATTGTCTGTGTGCCTTGACCTCGTTTCTTGCTCTGTTTCTAGGAAATACGCAGTCAAAACCGCAGATTATAATGCACTCATCGATTCAGCTCGATCAGAGGTGAGACAGGAGGCTGCTTCTCC
>OMNV01000845.1:0-10622 GCA_900303265.1 Brotula barbata
CTAGAGTCACATGGCAAACAGCTGCACTCAGAAATGGGTCACATGGTTTGGGGGGTAACCAGAGCAGACGGTAATAGACCATGAGACGGCCGCAGAGACCAAGAGCAGTCAGCACCCTCAACACACAAGTGGGATGGTGCTTTGGAATAACGGCCAATAAAAAAATTTCATATTCCAGCGAATAAATACATGATAAAATAAATAAAAAATAAAAAATATTAATCTGCATCTAGATGACGGTTAATGATTTGAAAAATAATAATAATAATATAATGGACTTATATAAGACTTTCCTGGTGCTCAAAAATGTTTTACCTTACAAAAAAAAACATAAAACCAACTGTATTTTAATTAAGAAGTAAAAAAATAAAACTGAATGTCAGCTAGGCAAGTAAAACATATAAAAGCCAGACATTTTAAACAGACATATAAAAGAGTAAAGAAAACAAAGGTTAGGGGTTAGCTGGGGAAATCCAGGCCACAGAGGTGGGGTTTGAGGGCCTTTTGAAGGATGTCAGTGTAGGGTGTCCTGTGTGTGTGTTTGGGAGGTGAGTTCCACAGAGAGGGGGAAGAGACTGAGAAGGTCCTGTCTCCAACAGGCTCAGTGTGCCGTCTTAGGGGTCTGTTGCAGGTTGTCATCAGCAGATCTGAGACATCAGGATGGGGCGTGCTGATGGAGGAGGTCAGAGAGATGGGAGGGAGCCAGGTTATTGAGGGCATTGTCTTCATTTTGTCAGTCAATGAAAGTAAAATGTTATATGTCCAATTTGGTGAAGATTAGATAAAATGCTTAATTTTTATATATATATATTTTTATGTTTCAATTCAATAAATTGTATTAGGTACAAACAATCATGGTCTACATTGAGAGGAAGTAGAGAGATGAACTAAAGATTTCATGAAAACATTGCACATCTACACCTCATGGTGCAGAGGCTACAACGAAAAAAGTATGCTCCACGAAGAGAAAAGTAAAATAGAACCATATACAGTTTTGATGACTCCTCCATCAGCATGAGTCTGATTTTCTGACAACCTAGCTCATGAATGAAACGCTGGCAAATGCAACAGATTTTGGCAATTCTGCTTTATTGTGATAGGTACAGTAGAGTGACACACAGGAGGGAAGGACAGGGCAGAGAGAGGGTATGACATGCAGCAAAGGGCACAGGCCGGAATCGAACCTATGCTGCTGCGGTATGTTGGATGTACTCGGCCACCGGGGCTCTGGCACCGGGGCACCCTGAGCCCCCTAATTTGGATGCATGACTTAAGAAGAGTTATCAAAATGGTGCCTGCTCACTGCTCTGTGATTTTACTCTTAAAATGTGATAACAAAAGCAGACAGATGATCAAGTTCTAGATGGCTGGTTTAAGGGGATTAAAACCACTGGTGTGAAGAACTGAACAAACCACTGGATTCTTCAGTTGTTTAAGCCTCCATTCATTTCTTTCTTCCTCTCTCTCTCTCTCTCCTGTATCTTTAGCTCTTTGCCTTGGTGGTGTTTGCCTGCATCACCACAGAGGGCTACATCAACAGAATCGACAGTTCTCAGGCGAAGTGCATCTTCAATGAGAAAGACTCGGCGTGTCAGTATGCTGTGGGGATCGGCGTGATCGGCTTCCTGGCCTGCGTGGCCTTCCTGGTGCTGGACATTTATCTGCCCTACACGAGCAGTGCACGGGAGAGGAAGTATGTTGTCATGGCAGATCTGGGATTCTCAGGTGAGCAGGGTCTCAAAGGCAGGGCTGTCAAACAGACGTATAGAAGCGGCCTGTTGAAGGGTCTGATCTGGGCCACTGGATGATTTTGAAAAGTGTGCAAATAACAGATGTGGCAATAATAAAGTGCAAATACATGTTCCTAAATTGCACAATAATTATACTAATAATAATAAATACTATTTTAGAAATAGACAATATCCTGAAACAATTCAATAATAATAGCATTGATGATAATGATAATAAAAATACTACCCAAAAAAGACATGTAATCTTGACAAACTTGCTGTAGTTTCACTGGTCCGGCCCACTTCAGATCAAATTGGGCTTCATGTGGCCCCTGAACTAAAATGAGTTTGACACCTCTGGCTTACGGCTTAGGCTAATTCAAAAATAACTGTTTTTGTTTTGTTTTTTTACAACAAAAATGTTCAACCAGTGGCATAGATATGGGGCAGAGTATATAAAGCCATGTCAAGAACTTAGTCACTTAGAACATCATACATATAGAATCTAAGAATCTAAAATATAAACAAATGCTGCTACATTAACTCAGGACAAAGAGAGGCATTTTTGCCAAGGACCCCCGAAACGTGGTTAAAACATGCAAATTTTTAACCTGCAAATGTAAATAATTTTTCCAATGTATTTAGACTGAAATAATGAAGGTCAGACACGAAAAAGTCAGTTACTACATATATGTAACCAAACCGATATCAGTACATATCAACCAATAATAATTAACTCACTGATTTATCAATCGAGCTCTGTATGGACATTAAAGTCATTTGATGGACACAGAACAGCTCAGGTGTGGCTTTTAGGTCATATATCATAGAATATGTTAAGCATGTACAGTATTTTTCCCCTGAATAGTGAATAATGTCTTTAGAACACATATACAGTATTTAGATACTTTATTGAAACAGCAATATATTTTAAAAGTAGTTTTTATGTAATGTGTAAAAGTACATAGAAATATACACATATTAATGAAATTGATTGGTTATTGTTTGTTATTTTATTAATGGTTGTTTTATGGTCTTGTTTGACTATAAACCTTCTACATACATACATCAATCCTCCGATATAACATATTACTATTGTTCATCATTGTACACAGAGGATGATGATGGTGATGAGATGGCAGGAAGGTGAAGGGGGAAGATGATGTCACAGTTCTGATAAAAAGTGCTTGGAAAATGTGAAAATTTTCAGCAGTGATTTTTGCTTTGTTCTTTTGTTTTCCTTGTTCCTTGATGTAGTGTGAAAAAACAATCATCTGTCTGTGTGTGTTGTCTAGGGGCGTGGACCTTCCTGTGGTTTGTGTGTTTCTGCCTGTTGGCCACTCTGTGGGGTCGCACACACAATGTCAGCAGTATTCCTCAGGATGCTGCACGGGCCACCATCGCCTTCTCATTCTTCTCTATCGCCACCTGGGTGCGTCTTGCCGCTCCATTACACTAAAACACCTCTGACCTCATACACTTTGTTAGTTCAGTCTTGGCTAATAACAAGTGATTGATTTAACCTCACCAGTGTTTGAACAACTTTGATATTTCCCTAATAAAAGCTCACCTCACACCCGACATTAGCCAAAGTCCATATTCAACATAATGAATTCAACTGGCTTAAAGCATTTTTATCCGCTGGCTTGTTTGTTTGCCCTAAGGAGACATAAAGGGCAAAGAATCGCCATGAAAGTTGAAAGGAAGATGGTTCCAAAGTCTAGGGGCCACAACCACTTAGGCCTTATCAGTGTTTATCTTTAACCTAGACTTTGGAAGAGCCAGGATTATCTAAACCAGCTAAAAGTCATGTATGGCCATTTTTCAGTTTTCAACTTGAGGAAGTTGCAAGTAATCCTATAATCTATATCCACAATACAAGCTAGCATGTTGTGCAGACAGGTCCAGGTGTATCAGCAGTATAACAATGAAAGAGGATCACTAATGACCTGATCCAGAGATAACGTGTAATCTAAACAAAATAGGCCCCAAAATAGAGTCTGGAGGAACACCTCAAGAAATAGGAGAGGCAGACACAAGGCTTTGATTTACACACAAATCCAGTAGATCATGAGATGAGAAATAAGTAAAGAGTTGCAGACAGGGCATCCAGATGTGCACAGAAAGGTAGAGAATAAAAGCCCTGATTTTAACTCTTATCTACTCTGTGTTAGAAGCACACAGTGGGATCTAGTGCTTGTTGTTGAATTCGTGACATATTGGGTTCAGTTTTGTGTTTTCAGCAAATATCTCAAAGTGAAGCAGTATTGTGAATTCTGAACAATATAAGCATATATAAAAATGGATGCATAGATTAATATAAGGTAGACAAATGAATGTCACAATCAAGTAACACATATTGACAGCCTTTATTAAGCAACACTACACCTGTTAAAATCAGTTCTTACTCATAAAAATGTGTTCACGACAGCAGAAGTGGTGTACTGATCCTAACATTTGTCTTAATGTGCAGGGGATCCTAACATATTTTGCCCTGGGTCGGTACCGCCGTGGAGTCAACGATATCGCCGTCCCAACCTACACAGAGCCACCACTGGATCATCATACCCCTTACCCCCCGACCTACGCCCCCACTTCTTACAACCCCACCACCTACAACCCCACCACATACTCGGTGTATCCCAACAGCGGGCCAGATATGCAGAAGCAGCCTCCCTTCACCTCCAACCTGCAGCCAGCAGATGATGGAGGCTACCAGCCACCCAACTACTGAGGAAAAGGGGAGTTGGATGATGGAGGGTGGTGCTCCAGGTCATCTGGTTTGTATATTGATTGTAGATGCGCTGCACAGATCCAGAGCTATATCATATTGATGTGGTTATACATTAGATTACACACACTATTTAAGTGATCTGACACCTGAGAAGCCGAGTATGGCACTTATAAGTTGGAGTTTGGATGAGTAGAGAAGGTCTGTGGTCGGATCTTAAGGCATCAGGTGAAGTATGATGATGACAATTGGATAATCTGAGTATTGACCTGTGTGCAAACATGCAACTTTTACCTCAAAATGGGTTAACCCTGACGGTGACAGATACATCATGGGAGGTATAGTATACATATATAAAAAGTGTATAATGCAATAACTGCAAATGAAAGCTCAAATCAGAGCGGAAACGACCACCACCTCACATATTCCTCTTAACTCTGTTGGAGTGTAAATGTGTAATGTTAATGTTTTCCCGGAAGAATGTGCCTTTGTGCCTACAGTAGGTTTGCACTTTGTAAATCTGCCATGTTAATGGGTGTAGGTTCCTGTTTTTTTGTGTCACTTGGCTTTTGTTTTGTTTTTTCAATACATCAAGCACATGTAAGTGAATATGAATGACTTTATTTTACGTTGTGGGGATTGCTTTGAAAGTAGTGATTGTTGTCATTATATGAGGGTTTTTTTCAATGACATGATTACACAAAGTAGGAAAATAAATAAATAAATACAGCTAAGTACAAGCTTTGCCCTGTCAATAATCCTAAACAGTGTGCAAGCAGCAAATGTTTGTTTGAATGCAAAATATTAATCAGTTGTTTAATTTTCTGTCCGCAAAGTCAAATGAATTGCTATGGAAAACCTCTGCATAGTGGACATACTCTTTTTTTCTTGTTAACTGTTAACCATAAAGTCACCCTGTGTTGTTTAAAACAGCCTTTCTTATTTGCTCCTGTGGTGAATTTGCACTCATGCTTTAATTCCCGTTAAATCAAAGTCATTTGTTGGGGTCCTGTTCCATTCAGTTTGGTAAAAATGGGTGACAGGTATCAATCAACGCAGTGTTGACCTTTAAACTTAGAGCTGAGGTCCATATAGATGGGAGGGAGCGATGTTTAGATAAAAAGGCACTTATTGAAGAAGTTTATCCATCAAGCATGTCTTCATACTGAATAGTAACTTATTAACCACCTGCAACAATACTCCCTCTACACCTCAAGGATCTTTGTGACATTATTCCTGTGTGTGTGTGTGTTTTAGCCTATGACAAATTAACACCTCTTCTGAACAAGACCACTGGTTTCCTTTGTTGGACAGCCTTACAGTAATGGACACCTGACCAGCTGTCTCTATTCCCAGCTTATCCAGACAGCCACTGAAAATGTTTGGAATTTATGTGACCTTCCAGGGCTGCTGCGTATGTGTGTGTGTAAGCTGACCTTAGACTTGTGCTAGTGACAGAGCCGCATCAGAACATGGTTGGATTTATCAAACCCATTACTGTCATTATGCCATCCTACAGAATTCATGTTAATGCAGCAAAAAACATGCACATAACACACACACACAATACCGCTGTTGCTTACAAGTCCTTGGTGGCTCCAATAGAAAACTTAAAAGTAAGATGTGTGAAAATAAAAAAATCTTATTGTTTTACAGGTTTAACTGCTCAGTGGTCTGGATTGAATTATTTTAGTTAATATTGATTTTCATATTTGGGCTGATGAGGATCCCCGCCCCCCCGTTAATGCATCTGATTTCTATCAGTTACATCAAAAGGTCAAAGTTCATCATAGAAATCTGTTCATCTCAGGTTAAAGTGCAGTCATTGGCCAGACTACATAACAGTTGGCCATTGAGCTAAGACTAATTCCGGTGTAAATCGTGAGGGGAAAGGTTAATGACACACCCATCACCAGGGTAGCTCCTCCCACTGTGGGATGTCCAACTTTGCACTACATCACATTCCCACCAGTTGGAAGTGAAGCCTTTCACAATAACAGTTCAAAGAGTATGAATGTTTTAATCTTGATTTGAAATTAGAATTGCATTCATTATTTGTTTATGGTTTGTCAATGTTTTATGAAAAATACAGAAAACTGGTTAAGTTGTTTTTTTTATTGTGTAGAAATATTTTTCATTATTGAGTTCTGAACTCGCTGTTGCTCTACAACTTTTGTTATAAATGTTGTGGTTGTTGACTTGAGACTTTGTGTACATTTGAGACAGGCATAGAATTAAAGAAAAAAGTCTATCAGAATGTCCTGTCTTATTTGTTTTGACTCCAATGCTGCACTTTTTATGTAAAGAGTTTACAGTTTACTATCCAATGCCGACATCTAACTTTGCAGCCGTGGAGCCTGACAGTGAGGTTATTTTGTTTATCACTTGCATGTAGAAGCATTGCATTACATATCACACATGGTTGAAGACATTAAGTCAACATATTAAAAATTGTAGACATAGTCACAGACACAAAACAAACAATGCAGACTACTACCCTAAGGTAGTAGTCTGCATTGTTTGTCCATTATCATAACTAGCTAGTAAAAGCCATAATTATCATACAAAAAGAAATAATAATAATAAATTTGTACATAGGACACATTCAGATATGGAGGGTGGAGAAGAGCTTCCTAGGAACCCCGGTGTCCACTTGTTTTGCTGTGACAGTATGTGGTGGGGTTTCATCCATGGGGGGAGTGCTGTTTTCCTTGTCCGCTACACCTCGGTAACACTTTCTACACACTGCCTGGTACATGTCAGCTCCACCAATCACTTCCACCTGTGGCACAGATGAACATATTACTGAATAACATCTAATAATTAATCTTTATGCTTTTCTTAGACGTAAACAGCATTTTGTAACTACAGCAAACCTCTCTTCCTTCAAAGTGCTTAATATTTAACAATAACACATTTCATCTGTTTCTGTGCAGACAAGGAAGCAGCCATTATTTCGCTACTGATATATCAAAACTTTTCTTTCAATTTTAAAAATGTTAAGTTAACTGTCAATAATTTGCAGGATTTTAATAGTGTGTCAAAGAGTGTATTTGCAGGAATTTAACAAAGCTGCATTACATCTTTTACGGTGCTGACAAAAGGCAATTATTTAACTTATATCCAGCCAAATACAACAACCAATCACCCTGAATCTGCCCTGTGACACCTACAAACAGCTGCCCTTTGAAATCCATTTGCCGTGGAGCGATCTGACTCATGGCTCACCTCTTTCTCTGCTCCCAGCCTCTTTGTGTATGCAGCTTCTTTGTAACACTTCATGCAGACGGCGCTTAGCTTCACGACGCTCTCGGCCAAAGGAACCAGGCTCAGGATGTTTCCGAAGGCCTGCAGGAATGCAGACAGCAAACAGCAGTTGAAGGATGCAGGTATAATTAAATAGCAAGCCTAACAGACACACTGTGTAGCGGGATAATGGACAAATTGAACCGTCTGTTAGGGTTTTGTTAGCCATCATTCCTGAAAAATTTCTTCCTCCTCTTGGACACTTTTGTCTACGCAAAGAGTGAGGCTCTGTCTACCACAGCAGCACCCACACAGTCTTCTTTGTTTTTTAATTTGGAGTGTTTGCAAGCATTATGCTCACTAGCTCACCTTTCTCTGGAAGGTTCCATCTAGAGCAGCTACAATGACGGTCTTCCCTAAATTAGCCATCTCCTCACAAAATTCCACCGTGTCTGGAAACTACAGCAACACACAGGAATAGCTTTAGTTATTAAACAAAGAAATGAACATTTTTTATTTACAACCCTTTTAAACCAAATAAGAAATTGAATATGAAATTGATTATTTTCAGTTCTAGTGTGGGTGTTGGCACTCTCAGCTGTTCTTGAGGATGATCATCTGTGGGAAAAAAGCTGTTTCTGTGTCTGTTTGTTTTGGACTACAGTGATCTGAAACACCGACCAGATGGGAGGAGCTCCATCAGGAGTCCAGGGCGTGAGGGGTCAAGGATTATGCTTCCCGTTTGTTTCTGGAATCCAGAGGAGTAAATGTCCTCCATGGTTGGCACCCTCTCGGAAATTAATACTCAAACCACCCATGCATATCCAATCTCCAATATATCTGTGTATTTTACCTGGCATGATATTTTGATGCTTTGTACTTTTCCATTTTGTTTGGATTTTTTTTAAATCACAGTATTTCATTCACTAATGTTTTGGAGAAAGAACACAAGTGTATTGCAGTATACATCAAGTGTATGGTGTCCAGAGAGTTGTATAGGGAGAGCATGAACTGGGTTAACTGTTCACCAGTACTGAGAGAAAAACATCCTAGATTCTGTAGAGGCTGAACATTAACTAGTTTAATCCTAACTCAGGAAACAAGGTCATACTTACAAACTGGCCTTCATCAATTCCAATGACACACGCTTGTAAGGCCAAAGGCCGCACATCTTCCAGACAGTTGGCTGGAATTGCATCCATTGTGTTTCTGAATGTACAGAGACGATAATAACATGAGAATCTAAGTCAGCAAGCACAAAGGCATTACCTTACTAAATTTCTTTAACTCATGTCATAAACTGAACATGCATAAGACAGTGTGTGATATGTGTGATATGTATGTGTGTCTGTCCACCTGATCCTTTGTATTTGAGTGATGTGAATAAATGGAAATAGATGTTTTAAAAAGCACAAGAGATACTGATAACCAAAATCAAATCCCTTTTGTGTGAGCATGCTCACCAATAGACCAAATATAGAATATTTCAACAGTCACTCCATCTACATGTACTCCAATATTTGACCACAAAGGGGCAGTCTATGCACAAATGTACTGTATATCCTGTGTTTAGCTCTGTCTGCCTCTCCCCCCAAAGATACATAAATCTTATATATTCAAGCTGGTAAACTCATTTAGTGTTATTTTTCACATAAAAATAGATCAGTGTTAGAATTCTTTTTAAATTTTGTATCGTACAGCAACCCAGCAGGGATTCCTTCCTTCACATCTACCAGCTTGTAAATAATCACTGAAAATTTCCCCAAATCACCCATGCCCAATGTCATGTACTTGTTCCTGTATCCTGCTAGGTAACTGCACAAATGCCATAAAGTTGTGACTTTTTTCCCTGACTGCAGATACTTCAACCTATACTCTGTTGAAAATGTACTGAAAATAAACACAAAGAAATGTAAATCATCTTCCCTACCTGTCATGTGTGGCCATGCCTGTTGCAGAGTAACGTGTGTCTTTGGCATACTTGACAACCAAGCACTTATACTGAGCGACCTGAAAACGACGAACTCTTCGAATCAGTTCAGTGCTGTAAAATGAAACACATGGATGAATTCATTTGGTAATCGACTACCTTTTGAGGATTCACTGTGCCTTTTCACATTATTAGTTAGTCATCAATAATTGAGTAAATAATGCATAAAACTCCAAAACAATTACATTCTGCAAAAGATGCAAATTGCATGTTTGTACATAAAAGCAACTTTTTTTTTTACTTAGTACAAAATATACAGTATGTAGTGTGTACATTTGGCGGGATAACTGCGGTCTGCGCGGTATTTGTGACAATAGCATTGCTTTAAATTGTCATTGACAGTTTTTTTTTAACAAATAGAAACGGCTACAAGCGAAAATAGCACTTATGTTGTTTATTTTAGTGTTAATCGCCATAAACTCACCTTTTCCCTGAGAACATGGGCCCAAAGATGACCTGTAAAAGACAACGGGATGTAAGTGGGGAAATACGAAAAAAACAGTCTCTATTTAATCAAACAAGTGCACGAACTTAACTTAACTTAAACTTTTTAGTCAAACTTGGTTGAAGATTGATGCTAACTGAGTTTATAATAAACAGCTACGAACCTGAATCTGTCCCCGGATTTGTCTCGGAGAATTCGAAATAAGTCTGGCAAAGTCCAAATACTCCATTATTCCTATGTGGTGTCTTTCTAAAAAATTAAAACAAAAAGCAAGAGAAACTGGTTTGAGCTATTCAAGGATTTGAAGGAAGCGCGCGGAAACGACTGTAGAAATAGATCTATACCGGGAATCTGTTAAGCCAATGAGCACAGAGAATAGGCTTCTTCGACGTCATCGTCTTCTTCGGCTTCTTTTTCTTCGTAATGTTTTATGGTGGTAAGCAGTGAATGCCGCCACCCATTGGTAAGGAGTGGGACCCA
>OMNV01000850.1:0-11736 GCA_900303265.1 Brotula barbata
CGGGAGCAGCAGTGTGGGTTACAGCGCTGCTCTGCACTTCACCACCGTCACCATTGGTTACCTGAGGAAGCTGTTGGTTTAATGTGGCTTTCAGCTTCTGGGAAGAGAGTTCAGCAAAGCAAAAGCTGGTTGATACAACAAGAACGCTGCATTCAGTAGTGATAATAACACCAGTGTTATCAGTTTATCCCATCAATTAAATGAAAGCTGTCATGGATTGTGTATCAGATTTCACGAGTGTTTGTAATTTAACACTGCCCTGAGACGAGGTGTGGTTATTAATATTAAGAAACAAAATCATCTAAATTAATAACAAAAGAAACTATGATGCAATTAAGATCATCCCAAACCAGCTGGAATAGTTTTCAAATGGACTAACATAAAATACACATTAAATCTTTCCCCTTGGTTTCTGGAAATCCTCAGCATCCAACAGCACAGTAGTGGCTTAAACCTAAGGGATTAAAATGATAAGAGATTGGCCCAATAATACGACCACTTAACGATCAGTGATTGTGTGTGTGTACGAGGTAATGAACAGCGCCACACAAACGTGGTTCGTTCACAGAAACGTCATCCCAGATCGGATTCTATGATTCACACCCTCCGGCATCAAATACCGAGCAAACAAGGTGAAAGTGAATGAGCCTTTCCAAGCAGTAACAAAGTGAGAGGGAATACATTTACATGGGACAACAGAGGACCGCATTATTCTAACAACTACCTTTGCCAGACCAATCTATCTACCAAATTAGTTTATCGTGTAATACCCTTCCAGAAGCTCTTCTGGCAGAAACAAGATATTATTCTCTTGGAATGGCCCATAGAAAGAGGGGAAAGCCAGTCAGATTCATATTTCATCTCTGCCATGGAAACCTCATCAGTGTAATAACCCTCCATCTCATGGGTGTTATTCAACCATCTGCTACTATATTACTTATCTTTATTTTGCAACTAATTAACAGCATAATCTTCTAAATTCAGCAAGTTAATTATCATTATTGTGGTCTTTGCAGCATCATCAGTCCTTGTAAAGTGCCGTCTTCGTGCCCCCTGAGAGCTGGGTGGGGGTGGGGAGCGGTCAGGTTGAGCGGGGTCTGTTTTCTTGACGCGGGCTCATTAGGTGTGTGCTGATGAGCTGAGTGCGGTGGGAGGCGTCGGGAGTGAGAGGGGAGGGTGGTGGGGGTGCAGGTCAGGCAGGATTCTGCTGAACAAAAGGTTCCATGCAGGGTGAGGCTGACTTAATGTGCCTCGCCGAGCGTGTGCCAGGATGCCCCCAGCTGGCTTTCAGCGGTAGCCCCCCTCTTGTTGGCCCAGGTGATGGCATGCTGAGCACAATGCTGTCTCCGTGTTTGTCATCTCCCTACCCCGTGATCCCCGACGACACCCCCGCTTTCTCTAGTCGCGAGTCAGGATCAATCCTTCCCTCCTACACACCTCCTCTCTACATTGTATCTGTTAATTTACACGGGCGCCGCATGCTGTGAACACTTACGGGTTCTGTGATCCGTGCTTCATCACGTTGCCACTGATCTCTTCCACAACACTTCATATCTTTGCCCTTCAACTATCATTTATCACACTGGATAAATGTTTGACGTGCTTTGATCACGCTAAGAGCCATAAAGTTCCATTGATGATGTTAAAAAAAAATGATTAAAAAGACCCAGCTCCGTTTTTAGAATGCTACATGTCTGATCTTTCAGTAGTGCCCTCATCTGGCAGAAGTAAGCAACTGTTCACTTCAAGTGACGTTATTGTTATTGTCTCTCAAATAGGGAATGAAATAACAAATGTAGAAATAACATTGGATGCACAAGAATAAATAAGTACCAGCTTGGCTTCTGATTGGACGGGTTGTGGTGAGGGTGGTCCTGGGATCCCGGGGACGTTAGGCACTACGGTGACAGGTCTGACAAGCTGACAGTGGAGACACAGACACAGAGAAAATTAGTCTTCCCTTGCAAGAGGCAGGCAGAACTCTCCCAAAACGCATATGCGCCCAAACACACGGCAGGCTCAGAGTTTCCTCGTATCTCAGCCTCATTAGGTTGGATGGCCTGTTATTTTGTGGAGGCAGCGCCACATGGAGATGCAGTGTGCACGCTAATGAACCTCTGCCTGCCTGCGTGAGAGCATATGGGCAGAGAAGCTGGAGAGAGGATGGAGAGACACGAGTTGGAAGGCCAGAGCCAGGCCTCCTCTCGGCTGACAATGAGATGGGAGGGAGGAGGGGGACCTGAGCTAGACGGAAAACAAGAGAGGGGGGAGGAGATGATCGAGTGAAGGGGAGGCACACTGGTGGTTTATGTTCTCCATCTCCTTTTGCCCTCCTTTACTTGTCAACGGCTTTCCACCTCCCCACAGACTAGGAAGATCGAGGCTTTTTCCCTGCTGTGCTGCTATCAGGAGATAATCATCTGCTGCTCAGTGTTCCACGCAGACAATCGGGACGGTGGTGAACAACAAGACAGCTTCCACATGGGGGCTTAGGATGTTAAAAAACAAGACCTTTATTTACAGCATATTTCCTACAAGAGACGCCATTATGGGTAACGGTTATAACTGGTTTGTAAAACACATTAATACGATCGTCAATTCGCTCTGCCAGGAATCCGAGCTTGTTGATTCGTGTTGAACAAGGGCAAAAAGCAGCGAGTGTGTGTCCTGGACTGGAGCCTGCCACGCCTCAGCCAATTTCTGCATCTTTGCCACAGTGACACACAGCTGTACTCTAAAGTCCATTAGTTCACCCAGCCTCTTCCCGCTCGGAAGCCAATGCCAAACTAAATATGCCAAAGTCGTAAATAGTAAGTCTTTCCAAGGGGAAGAAAGAAGATAGGCGGCTTTAATCAATCATTATACTGAGAGAGTGACTGAATGTCACTTTGGAGACTGGAAGAGGATGATGGTTCACAAGTGTACCTCAGTTCTTCAATCTAGTCCCATGGAGTGTCGAGAGACTATCCATGATGTTTCACACCGTCTCCGATCGCTTTCCTAATCTCAATAACCTGCATGCTGAGTACATGCAGGTTATTATTACATGTGCTGTGAGTACATAAACTCTCCATCAATAGAATTTATGCCATATGTGACATAAACATTAATGTCTTCTGTGTGTATATCTGGACATGAATATTTATATTGTTTAGAAACTCAAAAGAATTTTACTGCACCTGTATCTGGTACACATTATATCAAATGTTAGACTTAATTATTTACACTGTGTAGCACATTACCTGGCACTGGAGCACAGTATGTAAATGGATGATGGAATTATTTAAAGATTTATGCCGCATTTTTCCAATGCGCTTTACAATGTTTGCCTCACATTCACCCATCCATACACACAATCACACACCGACAGCCGAGGCCCAGGCAATTTGGCGTTAGGGTCTTGCTCGGGGACCTTTGACATGGAGGAGCGGGGGATCAAACCGGCAAACCTTCAATCACTAGGCGACCATCCTTACCCCCCAAGCCAAGTATATTAAAATTCTTGAAAATGTGACAGTACTGTCAGTACTTACGGGGATTGTTGCTGGAATATGTACACTTGAGCTTGTAATAGATGCAGGTATAGCCACCGGCATGGTCTGGCCATTAGGCAGCTGTAAGAGCACAGGGAAAGTGCCAGACACTGGGCTGAAGGAAGAAAGAAACAATGAGAGAAACATCTATCAAGTCAATTTGCGATGAAGACAAAATCAACCGTGGAAATGGTGGCAAGTAACACATCAACAATATGGCAAATCCAAGCAATAACTGATGAGTCACGGCAGGTTCAAGCACTACTGGTACACTTGTTTCATTGCCACCCTAGTTGGCAGAAATGACATCAGCTTTGCACAGCTATGGACTGATGAAATCAATGAGCTCTCTACAAAATCATCTGTATTACTGGCTACAATCAGGGTCCACTTTCATAGAGAGACGGGCCATATTCTGTGCTGCGTGTGTCTAGCTACCAGCAGTGATTATGTTCTATGTGTAATAATACTCCAGGCCACTAGGGGCACAGCATTTACTTTTAGCAGTGTATTAGTAGATGACGATAAATGTCGTTGTTTTAGTAGACATTAAATCATTTCAGCATAACGGATTAGAGGATTAGTGATATATGACAAATATTGATGAATGAAAATATTATGGCGTGCAGCAGACTGGGCCAGACTTGTACGAGACTTTAAATTTACGTGGCCAAGTTCAGACAATGCACACGATGCAGCACAGAGCATAAAGAATTATATAAATCACCATTTAACGAGAAAAATTGACAATTCCATGTGTAATTTCACATGGAGAATTTTTTTGGAAGTACGAATTATTATTATAACTGCATTGAGCAAAGCTGATGTCATAGTTGAAGATGTGGCGTCTATAGACAGCTAAATAAAAACAAAACTACTGAGTGCAAAGAAATGAAAACCATACAAGCACATGCCTCAAAAAAACATGAATTCACCAGGACAAAACTGCACAAAAATAATTGTAAAAAAAGAAACCAAAAAGGCAATGATTCAATAACATTATATTATCTTTTAAAAAGTGACATTTGGAGTTACTTACACTATAGGCCTATTAGTGGATGGAACTTGGGTAATAACAGAGCTAGATGTTGGCGATGGGAGAGCTTGGTGTATTACAACATTAGCCTCTGAGGTTGCTAGGAGTACATTGGGAACTTGGAGGGATGCAGGATGGACTATAGTGGATGTTGGCAGTGAGGCTGGCTGCAAAGATAAGTCCTAAAAAACACCATACAAGACCTTAGCTGCAGGGAGTGTTTAGTGGAAACCAAAGTGTTCATTCAATTATTGCCTTTGACCAAACGAAACCTGTCTTTAACATTTTCTTTCAACATGAGGTGTAAAATTACCTGACACATGTGTAAGAAAAGGGAATCATATTTGTTTAATATTATTGATCTCCCATGGGGAAAAACATCTGATTTCTTTTTTGAATAATCATTTTGTGCAGTACTGTGAATAATTTTTCGGAATTTCCATAATTTGCACATTTGTGAATCTTTTGGTTTGGAATGTGATCGGTCATTAGATTCTTATTTAAACCAGTGGATCTACAAAAAAACAAAGCAGACATTATTTACTGGTCATGACAGACCTGTGTGACAAGCAAGAATATGGAAGAATACTGTATATTTAGAGTTTTTACCTTGTCATCACTCGTGGTAGATTCAGGGTGAGGCAGAGGGCTATCTCGATGTGCCTCCATAGCCGTGTGTTCCTCGATTTTGTTGCGTATAATAGGTGTCGCAAGAGGTGACAAATCCAACGGTAACTGTTAAATGGCAGTAATAACAATAATCCATATTAATACAGCAGGCTGAGTTAGACATGTTTACAGATTAGGTGGCAAAGTTGATTGGAGTTGAGAACAACCTTTTTAATGTCATCCTCTGTGGCCTTTTTGAAGTCATGGTCGAAAGGACTTGCAAGTTCATTAAAAAGTCCGACTTCCTCGCAGTTCTTCAAAAAACGTGTAGGTGTAGGGGTTTGGTCTGCAGGGGGAGGAAGACTTTAAGTTCAGAGACTGACTGGAGGGCAGGAAACACAACAAAATTCCTACATTTGAAGGACATTTACCAGCAATGATGACACTCTCATTCCTTGCTGGGCCAAACTTCAGGGTCATCTCATGTTTGTGTTTGTGAACAGCCAAGTGGTCTTCATTTGTAAATCGCTGTCATGGGTGTAAAAAAATGTCCTTTGAGAGGTGTAACTTAAAATAATTGGAATATATTTACAACATATGTAATTAAAGAGCGGCTTACCTGACCACACCCAGGAGCAGTACATAGAAAAGGTTTATCATCACTCATATTAAGAACTTCCTGCTGTCACCCTGAAATAAAATAGAAAAAAACCAAACAAGGCTTTATTCACAATCCTCATGAAATGGCAGTGTGTGTCTGTAAAAACACTGGACTAGAGTTCACATCCAATCAGTGAAATAAGTTTTCAGTTTAGTTTTAATTTGGGAATTTTTTTTTAGCACAACTTGAATTTGGCAAACTGGTGTAATATTAGATTCCTGACGATAGGATACCATGTATGGCACATTTATGCTAATTACAAATAAAGCAGAAATGCCACAAGACAAACAAAATGATGATCATTTTAAACACTGTTTCATCTTTGCAAAATTCTATTGGAATTCTCATTAATTTACTAATAACTAAAAACTAGGGACTTAAGTTTAAATCTTCATTGAATTGGTAAAATGGCTATAAAGTGTCACTAATAACCTATAAAGGGTCATTAAGGGTTGCAATTAATAATTATGTCATCGTGTGTTAAGCTTCATAGGTTACATGTTGTGATCAATTTAATAGTATTCACTAATGATCAACAACACTTTGACGTACAGGTACGCAGCAAGTGTGCTACTCTAAAAATTAAGGGAAACAGCAGGAGATGTGATTGGCCAGATCCTGATATTGCTCTGTGATTTGGACCTTCTTTAACGACCACAGTGGGACACTGTCTGTGTGTCTTTAAATTAAAGAGAGGGATGTGTTCCAATATTGAAATAACACACAGAGAGACTGTGAAACCACTGTGAAAGCACTAAACCAATCATTTCCAGTGTGCCATTCACTGGCAAGCCCGATGTGAACCCATGAACTATTTGTGAAAACAGAAAAACAGTCAATCCAGCCATATATTCTCTGTCCACGCTACAAAATCTCAACAGCAGGTACACAACAAAACTGAAGCTGAGTCACATTTACAGGCAAACTCTGCTTTAAATCAAGATGTGAGACTTTTATTTTATCATGACAACAGAGAAATGACAGGTGTAGTGTTGTCTCTGTCCAGACAAGATCACAACAAATAATAATAAATCTAGACCAAAAACTTTTCCTTGACTAAGTCATTCTAAACCCTGTTACATATTTAATAAACATCAATTGTATGGGCGACGATAAGATTAGTTATAGACCCAGAAGCCACATTCACATGCGTTTAAAAACAACATTTGGAACTAGGCTAATCTGAAATAAAATCGTGGTGCTAATTATTTATTCAATGGATATAACTATTATAACAAACGTTACAACGAGGCGGTGTTGGATAAACACTGGAAAGGTGAAGGTCCTAGTGGTGCTCAGTTATAATTTTGGACAAAGCAGCGATGGGCGGCTGCTTCCACTTTCTTGTTTACACCACAGTCTCAGTTCATACGACGCTAGACAGTTTATTGTGATAACTTTTGGTCCAAACGCGCATTTACGGTGGACATTCTGACCTGCACTTCTAACGTTTGCTGGGCTGTAAATATCTCTGCTGCACATTCAAGACATCATGCAAAATGTTGTGGCAGCGATCATATGTTCCAGTCGCTTCCATGCAATAGTCTGAGCCCTACGCTGCCAGACCGCCGTCGCCATGTTTGGACCTAAATATCACAGTAAAAATGAATTATGAGAACGTTTATTTCAAGGTCGCTTCGTTGTACCAGTGCTCAGGTCCCCACAGTCCCCTAAATGATGTCTTTTACATCACCTTTGTATCCGTTCGCTCTCTGTTTATGTGGACACTTACCCACAGCCACAACCCTTGACGTCCAAATCTCACGTACGTGCCACAGCTCTCGCGAGGTCAGCGTGAGCGCTTCCGTATACGTCACACTGAACCGTTTACCGTAGTGCTTTCGTATGCTTACTTTTGATTACAACTCGCTGTGGGAGCCAATCTGTTTTCTATTGTTTTGTTTGTTATATTCTCTCAGTAGTCCTATATAACTTATTTGTCGTCAAATAGCTATTGAATAGTTTTAATCATTTCAAAAACACTACTGTAAAAGGAATCACGACTTTGTTCTGAAGCGTTCAACTTTATGACAACTACATGTGTTTATTGGAGGCCTGAATATTTCCTTCCAGTTGATTTGATTATTTAAAAGGGTGTAATTCTTTGCATCAGTAATCTTTGATACATTTCCATTAATGGCAGGAATTTAATTACACATTTGTGGTTAATTGTCAAATGCAGGAGTATGTTTTGAGTAATAGATTGCATTTAGTTTTGCCATAAATCACAGCAATGGAAGCACCACTGTAAAAACTAATACATCTTCACATCATGCAGCCTCTACTGGGATACAACTCAAACACAGAAAAAGTTGTGGACTGGTCCAGTCACTTCCCTTGTAAAGCCAACAGCAACTTGTCCAGTTTTGCTAGCTCTAGCTCCTCTGATGACTGTGTGGATATGCAGCAACTCCTGCTGGGGATAGATATTTAGATCCCTTCTTGAAGTTACAACTTAAGCATTTGCCAGCATAGCTCCCCCCAGGTTAAACCAGAGGCCTAATCAGCCATAATCACAGAAAAGACCAGTGTGGCTGAGCAAGATCTTTAAAAAGACACTAGACAAAACATTAAGAAAGCAACTCAAAAACACTATTTAGCACCATTAAATTGTCTAGATTTATTCAATGCCATTTACAAAAGCAAGCGCATGCCTGCTGACTACTTACAGTACGGCTATTTACCAAGATGACTCAAGAATGCATTAAGATGGACCCCAAGAAGCTTGTAAGTGAAGCACTGAGAACAAGAGGCCTGGTTCATAACCGAAGACATCTGCTTCATTGAAGATGACATACATGATATCCGTTTGCTCTCAGTTGTGTTGGCATGACATTCCACACATAAAATATACTGCCTTTGTTAAATAGTCAAATACATGTATTTTAATCACGTAATTTCTTACATTTTTACAATACATGTTTTGCTTATTCTGACAGCATCGGGCAGACTTGAAAATGTACACTTCCATGACATGGAACAATTTTGGTTGCCACAATAAAATATGTAGTCACATCTGTAATTAAAGTGTTGTATAACAGCAGAGTTTTACATAGCAAACAGAATAAGGAACGCAACCATCAAACAGAACAGTCCCATGGCTTCAGACAGGGCAAATCCCAGGATGGCATAGGAGAACAGCTGCTGCTTCAGAGATGGGTTCCTGCAAACAGGGACAAAACATCAGTGCATATAATGGAAAAGCAACAATGAGCACACTGCAAATATGAGAGACATGATTTTGATAGGACCCCCATTATTAAAGTGAATCCACCTGGTAGTGGTTTCCAGGTATTATGACAACACAACAAACCTAGCATAGCCGATGATGAGACTGCCGAACACTGTCCCAATTCCAGCACCGGATCCAGCTACACCGACTGTGGCAGCACCAGCACCAATAAACTTGGCAGCAGTGTCGATGTCCCTGCTCACAGCGCTAGTCTGGAAGCCTCTCAGTGTGGCCTGAGTGAGGGGGCTCTGTGGCATCAGAGCAACAGTGCTCTGGAGTGGGGGGGGAGCAAAGAAAGTTCATAGTACCAGGGTGATAAAACTGATTATGTAGAGATATGTTATTTTGAGCATTTTATACAAAACTCTGAATCCATACAACAAACAGCATCACTGAGAAAAGCCACCTTGATACAGACTGTTCTTCCACTTTGCAAAAATAATATATGGTATTTGGTGCCAAGTTTGGAAGATGACATTTTTGTATTATTCTGCTGAAAAACAGACTGAATTCAAAAGGCACTGAGGTTTGACGCACAGCATGATAAAGCAGAGCTAAAACAAACTGATAACTCAATCAACAGAAAGTGCCTCACTGGAGCCTGATCATTTTAGAAACTGTCCAGTAAAAGCATCAACCATTTGCTATTTTTAACTTCAAAACATCAGGTGTCAAGTTAGTTTCACTTAAATTCCATTAATTCAATACATCAGTCTTGAGAGTTGTGACGAAGAAGACAGGGTACTTTGTCAACTTTCCATTTTATATAAGATTGGAATGTATTGTGCTGTGGAATGACAGTTACACATTTGAAAACTTACTTGCTTGCTTACCTCTGTTTGGGCCTCGGGCCTGGACAGCACAGAGGCAGATAGGGGTCTGTAAAGAGCCCGGGAACCAGCACGGACCTGCAGCAAACATACAAAGAATATGGTTTTAGATGCTTCTGCACAAAAATGTACCAGCATTAGTGGCGGGGGATACACACAATATATTCCTATCAGTGATTACTAAAACAGTAAATTGCATTCATTAATTACACTGACTGAAATGCTCAAATTTTGCTTTAGATGACATTGTTTTATCCCATTACATTCACAATAACTTTGTATCGCTCCGAGGAGACAACAGGTGGTAGCACTGATTTGTCCCATCCTAATCAGTGGCTATTCTGTGGCTGCAGACACATGAGCAGGTGGGAGGCACCTTGAATGTCACATTTTAAATGTCACTCAGTGCAGGTCACACAGGACAGCCTGTACGGTCAAGACCAATCTGATATGTTTTAACGTTTAAAACCAACGCGCTGCCAAAGTGCAATGACAAAGCTACACAATGAAGACATTCCCAGTAATATGAAGATGATCTGTTAGCTAGCAGAAGCTACAGTAAACTGAAATATGACCTTGGACGAGTCTCAACTCTCTAAATGGTAGTTATCGTTTAAACAATGATCCCCTAACAAAATGGCAACTTTTGTATGTGCTGTGCGCGCCTTTCACCGGTCTGACAGGTGAACTCTGCTCTACCCACCGGCTGACAGGGCGTATCAATGACCTTAACAGCCGGCCATCAATGAAAATTAGCCAGCTAATGGCTACAACGACGCTGTCTTCAGGTTTCCTCCACAATATCCAAATGCTCTACCAGCATTCACATCAGAAACACAGCGTCTGTGCACAAAAGGCTAAATGTCATTCAATGCTTTAGCATTAGCTGCTAGCCTGTCGGCCTAGCCCGCAGATACCCTTGCCGGTCAGTTATCGTCAAGTTCAAGCGGAGGCCCACACCGATTTATTGGTTATTTCTCCAAAACCGAAACACGCCGAAGAAAGACAACTCACCAGAGCCGGCGTGGAAACGAATTTTGCACAGGCGTACATGTTGTAATGTAGGTAGTTTGAACCGGTTCGGTCAAATCTGAGTGATGCCCGGGTCTCTCTGAGGAGAAGAGCAAACAGAAGTAAGGTCAAACGGATGAACAAACGCCGCACGGATAAAATAAAGACATTCACAGGTTGATTCACATCCACTCCGCATGCTGTCCTCACATCTGCACTGCAATATGAAGTGAAGCGAGAGGATGATCAAGGATTTACAACGATGGTACAGTCATACAAACTGCCATTGCACACTTACCGACTGCAGAGGTCGAACCACAGTGAACGAACACGCATGCGCGGTGTGATGTTTATAGAGACCCGGATGATGACAATGGAAGGTCATTTCACACTAACTTTATTTAACAAAATCTCGGCAGCAGTGTTCATTCATAAATCCACACACGCTACATCTACTCAAATGTTTTATTGGTACTCTATTGTTATTCTGGACTGTGTTACCACAAAGACAAACGGTGAAAGAAATATTCTCTAAATATATTAGCGCTTTTACAGCAATTTGTCTGCCCTTGCCACAACTGGGACCTGAATGCTGATAGCAAAGGGGAATATAAACTAAGAATGGGCTTCCTATTTGCAAAATAATAATAACAAACTGTATAATCTCCTAAAATGGTTCTTTCTGGAAGTTGTTCGAAGATGTCTTAAATAATAGTGCTCTAGTTTAATGTGCCCATCTTTATTATATTTTATTTCAAATTCTAGCAAACTACTCAATGTTTCCAAAGATACCAACTGTATCAGGATGCATTCTGGGGGAAAAC
>OMNV01000850.1:11756-43357 GCA_900303265.1 Brotula barbata
ATTCTGGGGAAAAACCGTATACTATATATATACATATTAATGTTCTTTATACATGGTAAACCCAATTATAGCAATCATAACAGTTACTGGAATCACAGATGTATTTTCAAAAACATTTGTATCAGATGGACAATAGTTATCAACAGTGGGGTTTTTTCCCCAAACATATACGCATAATAGTTTACAGCAAAGTGCTTTTGCACAAGTAAGCATAAAACACATCTTGTTTTAAATTAATCATTCCAGACAATGTCACTTAGACGCAGTGTTAGTTTGATATGTATTTAGTGCACATTAGAGGCAGGGTAGTGAACGTCACTGCTTTGAGCAGTTTCTATCGTTAAAAAAAGAGTGCCATCTATAAAGTTGTCATCATTAACATTGGCATTCCTTAGTGTCGTGGCAAAATAGGAACAGATGATAATTTAACTGAGATTTGGCCAAAAACGACTCTCAGCCTAACTAAAGATCACGTGTGTTCCAAGTGCTTAGTTATACTTTGGACAATATGAAACATTGTTTTTAGAGTAGTGGTGCAATTAGAGAAATATAATAATTGTAACAATGTACCAGCTTTTTCATTGACGTAATAGGTTGGCTATGTTCCTCTAGTCTACATCTTGTGCCTCTCTGTAGCAGAAGAATATCAACTCAGATCTCAGTGGAGTTTTTCTGTTACAGAACAAACCCGGGGGCCTCTGTCTACCGCTGGCATCACCTGTTGTAGTGAGAATTTCAGAGTCTGCCCAGAGGGATCTCGTGCTCAGGGGCCTGTGTGTGCATCTCATAGGCTGAGGGTGGAGCTGTAGGCTACCAGCACCAGGCGGATTTGTAATTGTGATGAATGACTGTATAGCAGCTGGTCTGTGATGGAAAGGTAATGAGCACAGGCAGTCTGTCTTTGCTGCATGCTGGCATTAAGGGAAGAATGTCCCACTGGCTCCTCAGGTATGATCTTTTCAGTTTTACAGGGAACACGCATGATCTCAGGAGCATTGAGTAGAATCAGTCAGTAGATCATGAATGTGCTGAAAATGGCAAGAAAAAACCCGGCGAAGGATGTTATCCATTAGCAGAGCACAGAGAAGAGACCCAAAAATCTATTCTATACTATTGTATTCACAGAAATCATGTTTTAAAAATCCTGCTTTCAGTGGAATTGCTATGGAAGTTGTTCATGTTACATGGCCTATTTTACTGATGCTATCATGATCATTAGGTGTGATCAATAGATTTTGAATTAATTATACCATATTGTGCAAAACACAGAAAAGTACTTGTGTGATTTGGTTAATCCACGTCTCTATATGTATTGTGATCATTAATCTTTTATCGTTCATTCACAGTGAGCATGAGACTTACTGAGAGGTAGAGAACCAGAACAAGGTCATTCCTTAAAGAGTCCAGCAGAGGGTGCAATAGGGTCGACCCTTTGTTGCCATCATGGGTCACGCTTACACTTTGCAAAGACTGTAAAAACCTTCTATGATTTTACAGCAAAACTCACCAGCATGAATTAATTGGATGAAAGGAAAATTTCTCTCTGTTTTTTGCTTAATATGAATTCAAATAAGAACCATGAGATGAAAACCAAAACATTTATAATCCATGGATATGGACTACGTGTGATCCGGTGTATTGGCTGAAATCCCCCATACTGTCAATGCTCCTGTTAATTATGTATGTACAGACTTAGCTGGCAAAACAATGGCTGTGCGGATCAGTACTTGCATTGATTGCAGCTATTATATTTCTGTTAATGCAAATCTAAAACATAGTGTAGGTTCAGGTTTAATGCAGCCACGTATAGGTCAGAGCAAACCGTACAATAAAACATGAACATTTACAATATATTAATTGGTAGACAGCACATATCAAAGTGGCCATTAACTACCCAGGGTCAATGTCATACTGTCTAATTAATAGTGCAGAGGTTGTGTGGTCCTACATGGCTGTGGAAGGTGGAGAGTGCAGCCTCTCTCACCACCCTTTACCCACCTTTAACTTCCTCCCATTCAGAGGCACGCACACACTCGCTGTCTGAGTTCTTGCATAGAACACTCAGAGACATTCCATTTGCATGCCCGCCCCATCAAGCTGGATGCACTCAGACTGGTAATAAAAGGCATTGACCCCCTTAACCTTTATGAATTACAATTTGTGCCTGCAGCACGTCCTGTCAGAGGCCTCAGAAAAGCAGGCACCTCAGCCGGGGTGTGTGCGTGTTGTTTTGCAGTTGTTAAGGAGAGGGGAAAAGGTTTTTACAGCTCCTCGTCGGAGCTCCTGACAAGCAGGGAGGAGGTGGTCTGACAGCAGAAGCAGAGTAGGGAGGGACTGCAGCGCTGCTGATGGCTCCATGCTAATCTCCATCCCCGGATGCTGCACAAAACTACCCTGAATCCTTTCTTTGTCGAGACCAAGGATGCAAAGCCTGTAGTTCAATAGTGCATCTATTTTCTTGCTCTCTGTCAAAGAATAACCAGTTGCAAAACTCTAATTGTGCTCTCATTGATCACTTTAAAGAGTTCTTTTTCTTGAAAAGATTTTGTGAAATCTGTAATAGTTGAAACCAAATTGTGGTGAAATGTACAACTGGGCTTTCACTGCTGGTTTTCAAAATAAAAGACACAAATATATTCAAAAAAACACACTATATCTGATCTTGTTCCAGGTCAGCTACAAGCTTAGATGTTATAAATGTGGAACCAGAGTGGCGTCGACCAAATTAATATTTTACTCAGATATGTTGCTGAAATATTTTGTAGTAGCATAGATTTTGAATAAGTTGTGATTTGAATTCACCTGCGTGCTCTGTGGTCAGACTGCTCTCTGTAGAAATCAAAATTGGTTCCTGGGATATTTTGCTTCATAAATACATTATGGTTTACACTTGCATTTCCTTTTAAGATGACTCTTCAAGATGTTTCATAATGTCCGCCACACAGGTATTTTTTGAACCAAAACTGTTTGTTGGTCTCTTAAATCCTTAGCAAAAAGCTGCAGCCTGATTTTATTAACTCTTACTGATAGTGTCAGGCATGGGAAGAATTTGGAATGGAACCTGGATTTCAATACTAATGATTGTGAGATTGGATGGTTTTTTGATAATATTTTTTTGAATTTCTTCAAATGTACATTACACAGAAGTTGCAAATGATGAAATGTAAGTATTGTATAGTTTGAGAGGTCGAATGCAGGATGTGGGGAAGATGAGCAATAACACGCTCCTAGTTTGTATTAGTGGCACTCCTAATGATGCACATGGAGACTCAAAAACGTGTGGCTATAATTTGGTTGCTTTCTACTTTGGCATAAGAAGAAAATCTTTTTATAGCAGCTCTGTCATTCGTCGGGTTTCAAAGATCGACGGCGGTGGCTTCAAGAAAGAAAACAACACTAATATATGTATCAAGAGCAGATTTTAAAACCGTCAGAGACAACATGAAATAACAATAACGATGACACATGTCCCTATATATAACACAGCTACTACAGTGATGCTGATGAGCCATGATAATGATTGTATTTAAACCTATAACTGACCATTCTGGAGACAAAGTGTAATTAAAGTGTCTCATTAAAACCAGAGACTGAGCAGATAACCACAACAGCACAAAGTCTGTTTATGCCATGAATGTCTTTAATTTGTGTAAAACCTCTTGGGTCCAGACTGAGACCTCCAAACCCCTTTTCTTTTATCCACGTAGATTGTACACAGTCTTCATGCAGCTGCTCCAATAATCCACAATAGGAGCGGGCAGACAATACCTCACACCGCTGGAAACCATCCAACAATAACACACTGAACATTCTCTATCTCGGAAAGATTTAAAGGACATTAGCATTCACAAAATTGATTTTAGACAAATCCATAATAACGCTGATCTTTGTGCTGCTGGTGAGCCGAGCAGGTGAGATGGTGTAAGGAATGCAGAGGCTTGCAGTATCATGAGTCGTTATCCTGACTTTTTTTTAGATAAGTCCGCGCCCCCACTTTCCCCGGATGCCTCATGCGTATTCAACGGAAATGTTTCCACCAAATTATTCCTTAACAAGCTGATATTGGCCGGGTTTTGAATAAAGTTTAAAGTAGAAATGGCGCTCTCACAGTCACCAGCATGAACCATCTTCTTTATTCCTCTTTCCTTCTGTTTAACATCAGGAAAGTCAGCCAGTGACTGTGTGAACAGGAGCGTGGCTGACAGGGGCAGCCGTGCGATGATTGGTTTACGGATCTGTGCTTTCTCCAGCGACTTCAAGGTCACTAAGATTTACAATCAAATGGCTCATGACACTTTAGTAAAAGCCCCCTAAAGCTGACGACAGAAAAAGAAGATGAGCTGGCCACTGTCACGGGATGTGCTTGACCTTTTTCGCCCGTCGCTAGGAGGTACTGCTATCTTTTCGCTTTGTGCTACCTAAGAAAGATATGCATGTTAAGTTTTGCAGACAGAAGGTTGTTAAGGAAGGCATATGGAGAAAAGATTTGATCGACAGACACTATATGGCACGCACACTATACAACATTACAAGTACAGTATGTTTCAAGCTTCAGTCAAAATGCAGTCACACTTTACTACACAAAAGAGCAATTAAATATGATTTAAAGGCCATTCAGCGATGGCATCATTCTGCCCCCTATTGAAACATTAATACTGTCAGAAATGATCATTTATAGTTTATTCAGGATTTAGTAATGTATACGTTTTAGCTCTGGAATTATTTGAGGCAGGAGCTAAGAAAATTTAACAGTATGTCTCTAGAACATATCCATATGCACACACACACACACACACACACACACACATGTAATTCTAACATTCCATCTACATATCAGTCTGTTAAAAGAAAAAAATGTAAATATCCCCCGATGCTACTATACAAGCAAAAAGTAAAAGCCTTTGTTTTATGCACTCATCTAGATTAAATGACTGAGGATGTTACACATAAGATGATATTCAAAGCATATTTACTTAGCACTCATATGGAACACTGTTGATTTTTATGGGACACATATGGCTGCATTTTATTGTGCTCGGTTAAATTGCTTCAAACTCGGATTAACTTTTGCAGTGGCATTTCATGATTTCACGTTGTCTTACCGGGAGCTGTTTGCCGCACGGCTGCTGCAAATATCTCCTAAGCACCGCTCGCAGATTTGGGCGTCAAATATGCAGCTGTCACAACAATATTTAGTGAAAGGGGCCCTTCCTGCTTTTAATGGCCTGACCTACATCCAAGTTCAGAGAGCTAATAAAGGCAGTCTGGTGTGGGTCCTGGAGCTGCACAGTGTCACTCACAGATCCCCAACTCAGCAAGATCCGGAATGCTCAATTAGTTGTTTTTATAGGCGCCATTAATATGCATTACATCTCTGTCCAATGTGTGAGCACAGACAAACAGTCGCTGATGGTGACATATCAACCCGGTAACCCTGTGTTTTTATTCTCCCTAAATAATATCAGAATGTTTGGCGTGATGAAAAGTTATTGTAAATGGAGCAGAGCCAGAGTAGACTGTGTCAAAATATAGTCAAAAATATAGAAAAATAGGTATATATACATTCAGGTGTGGTAAAAATGACATCACACTCACACACTCACACACACACACACACACACACACAGCCTTGGGGATCCAGATGAGTTCATTTACATAGACTCTCCGAACCCGCCTCGGATCCGCTCCTGGAGCACGAGAACACATCGCTCACCACAGAAAGCTCCACAATCTGGTACCACTCCTCCCACACGATAAACTGATCTGGCACAGAGCAAGCTGAATCAATCATGGCGCTTTATTATCCTGTCACTAGTCTGCTTCCTGCAAGTGTGTTTACCCTGCCCATGGCCCTGCGATTGTGGCTGTTCAGTGTACATTAAGACAGACATAATTGAGATTGTGGGCGGCCGAAAGTGCAGGGCTCAACCTGTTGTCGTTAATCTGTCATATTGTCAAGAGTCACAGCAGCGTCTGACCTGTAGGAGGTTGCACCTTGAAGGCACGGCTCATGGTGCTTTGTTGTGCATAGCAGAGGGGCCTCAGACATTCTGACTTTATTGGTTTGCCACCAGCAGAGAACCCAAAGAGAGTGTGATCTATTACCCAAGCTCTGGAATCGATTGCTTTGCACTGATCTTAATCCACGTTTGGCGCTTCATGATGAGGAGTGACTCCCACCTCTGCATTATTCTGGTATACATGAGTGAATACAGATCCGCCTCAGGTTACTTATTTAGAAGTATTATCATTAAAAACAAGTTTGAAAAACTCATCGGGGCTAACAGTCATTCTCGACATAATCAAAGCTTAATATTGCTTTTCGTAATGTACAAAATTATACAAGCAATCAATTTGACGTAATTGGCAATCCTTGAAATAGTAGCGGTCTCTCTTCAAATTAGATTACTGATGGCTGCGCAGAAAATTCCCCCTCACTTTGTATAAATTAAAGCTCTGGAAAAGCATTTACAAAATAACAAGATATAAATGAATGCAATCGCACTGTTGGAAAAGGTGCTTTTTACAATCACACCACATATTAGAAATAATAGCTAAGTCCTGGCTGGGCGGCCTGTTATTAATTACCTGGCAAATAGGAGCTGTCTGTTTTCACACCCACTTATTGAGGTGCTGAGAGATCAGAACATTAAGCAGCAATCAAAGTACATTTGTATCATCAAAATTCTAATTGTCAGAATCACCGTCCCCAAGACGGCGTCGAGAACAAGTCCGAGCGCTGAAAAAGTGTCTCAATTTGCCGCCGTTCATATCTCATATTTATGTAGCATCATAGCAGGTTCACGCGTGTGATCTACATCCTTGTTACTTCTGGCGTGCCGCGTGATTTATTAGAAATGGAAATACGAAATTGGCGCCGTGAAAGCGAATTTAATTGATAGTTAGAGCCGACTCGGCTTGTAAAGAGTAATCTGTGGCATCCTCTGTGCAGAACAGCGCAATATGTTTACACCAGGAGCGCTGGCTGTGTGGTGCCCTACGTCGTTCACACGGACTCCATTTTTGCGCTGCTAAACGCACGGAGCGATCGCTTAGACCTCAAAGTGGATGTAAGTATCTGGCTCCGTATCTTTAGAATGTGGCTTCTTTTATAGCAGTGGTTATATCAGCCTGGAGAGCCATAAGTTATGAAATGTCAGGATTCTATGCATTCTAATTGAGTGTGGAGCAGTTAATGGCTGTGGAAATTCAGCCGCTTGACGTCTTATTCCCCTGTGTGCCATTTCACACCCAAGCCCATGAGCCTCAATTAAATGACAAAATGGGCTCGTTCTTGAAAATAACAACAATAAAAACACAAGACTGTACGGCAATAATATCAGGTCTCACCTTGAATCAACAATGGTCACAGATTGCAAATGGCCAAACGGAGACGCGGTAATAAGTGAAGTGACAGGGAGGCGCGCGTGAGATGAAGTGCTTTAACGGTAATGGAATAGTACCTACGGTGATATACATGAATACATACACACGCAGTCCATCAAAACATGTGAAAATACACCTCAGACTTAATGAGAGAACGGGTTAATCTGGAGTTTGGTACGTTGAATTTACCGTTTTGCACTTTTTCTATCACAATGTGAGACTCAGGCCTTGTTTTTATATCCAAGCAGATCAACAGATCCCCAAAATATAAAGTTACCGATATGTTACCGAGTAACAGGATCAATAAGGCCTAAACCTTTTCCCATTTTCAGCAGATGTCTGCAATCTATAAATACACATGGAGCATGTCCTATTAAATCCCCTGATATGGAGAGGGTCTAAATATTGACCCAATCCTGATTGGAGTATTTTTTTTCACGCCCTTGCTTATTATTTTTATGACTCCTTGACTTTAACCCCTTTACTGCTTCGCTGATTTCATGCAAGAAACAATAGCTTTTCAATAATTCAATTTATGGCCGGGCGTGAACGTAATTCAAAGGACAACGCCGCTGCAAACGAACACGGGCGGCGGCGATTTTTGTTCGGAGCCCTTCCAGGGGAAAGAGAGAATATTCATTTTTACGGTTGCCTCACATTCCCATTAAAAGGAGGAGGCTACATTTCCGAGCGTGCGGTCTAAGTGCAATATACGGAGTTGAAAGAGACAGATGGTGGAGCGAAACTCTCGTGTGGCGGTGCCCTGCAATGGCGCTGCCAATAAAGAAATCCTCCCAACGCCTTCTAAGACGAGATCTGCGAATGTCTAACGTTACTGCACTTAAAACCCGTTCGCGTGCGGCCATTGTGCGTACCCGTTCGCATACATGTCGACTGAAGTCATCTGATCCTGGTGCCGAGCGTGGGCGGGCCCCACCTCGCTCATCATTTATTGTTAATGCCGGAGGAGTGATATGTGGAATGAATCTAAGGTGCAAGCTGAGGAATGAATTACCATCCTATTTATTTATCCAGCCCTCTCTGTCAATCACAGCAATAATCAGAACTAACTCATTCAAATTTAGGGAAAATGAACAATCCTTTCCCCCCCAGTTTTCAATTTGGAAGAGGCAACGATGGCCATGATGAATGTCTGAATAGTCCATCTTCTTCCTCTCATTTCTCCTAACCTTTCCTGACAGCTTAGATATTGCCTACCTGGTAATTTGCTCGACAATAATTGTTACTGTGAGATTTCCCCCAGCTTTTAACAAGGATTCTTAACACCCTCTGTAGGTGACAAAATGCAATTACAAACAGAAGTGCTCCATCGTGACTGGTCATCAGCAGCTGCCACCTCCATTCCCCGGCCCCGACCGTTTCCGAGACATGCAGACGGATTCGCTAAACATTTGCTGCGAATAAAACTTTAATTAAAAGATATGAAGCTGTTTTATTGATTAACAACACTGGTGATTAAAGTGTACGGCTGACATTTTTTTTTTCCCGAGCTTGCTCTTTTGTTCCCCCTCGGAGATCGTTTATTGTTGTGCGGCCCCCGTTTATTGATAAGTGTGTTTGATGAATGCAGATGCGGCTGTTTGTCGAGCCGACGTGCTGATGGAGCGATCATATTGTGCAAAAACACCAGGCAGGCTGAGGCAGGAACAGCTGTTGTGGCTCCATCCACTGGGACGCCATGTTTCACCACCGCCCTGAGTGCACACGCAAGCGCGCTGCTGTAAAACCGCACTCAACACATTCACAGCACCCTAACAACTCTATGAATTTTATGACACATCACGAGAGCTCTCTCATCTCTGTCCAGCACTAAAACCTTAATTATTGGACTAATTGCTATGGCTATATTCATTTCTGCGGTAATCCTTTGGTGATTATACTTTGCGTTCAATACCGGGCTTATCCTTTAATTAAAAGGATTATTAACCTTTAAGATGAAGTCACATGGTGTTAAACCTTCAAATATTCATGTCAAAAGCATTTTTTTTGGAGAACAAGCTGAGAATGACATAAAAGAGACATTAATTCAATCGTGGGTCATAGCTTCGCTTCCTACCTGACAACAATAAGCAGTAAGCCTTCATCCATAGCTGTCTGTAATAAAGTTTGCAGAGTGCTGATGTGATAGGTTGGTTGTTGGTTGACTGTTGGTTGGTTACTCAAAAAATTCAATTTTGATGAAGTTTGGGGTATAGCTGGAACAAGGTCATGCACTTTTGGCGCAGGTCTGGATGTAGGAATGGATCCAGGAATTCTTTCAATTATTTCTTAAAACAAAAAGGTAATTTTCTTAAAATATGAGAGTAAATTAAGACACCAAAAAGGCTTATTAGGCGTCATTATGGTTTGCACCAGTGCCCCTTAGCACCATGCTGGCCCCGGTTCTATCTGTGGGGAGTTTTCCCCCCTCCATCAAAAACATTCTTGTAAGTCATTTTGAAGAAACAGGACTTTAATTGTCACACACAGACAGTGCAGCTGGTTGCAGCAGTCAAGCAGTGTAGTTCTTCAACCTCAAAATCTGGGATCAATCAATCAATAACAGGGTCAAGTGTACAAATGCTGTCACCTCATCCAAATCAGTGTGGTGTTTTCACCTGAATAGACCATGCTGACGTTAATCTCTCCTCAGAATACGTTAGTTTATGATAATATGGTGAATATGCAGTGGTATTTCCTTATTATTTATCACTAAATCCATTTACAAAGTACAATTTGATTCGGTCATCTTCGGTACGCATGCTCCTGTGTTTGTCAGTTGCTCCCGTCTCCCCTGCCTCAGGTCATTTATGGGTTTATCTCCATCGATTTATTTTTTCTCTGAATTTTGTGATTTTTTCTCAGAAATGTGTGTTGTACTCCTAGCAAAATGTGAAGTAGACATAAAAAATCAGTCCTTATGCAAAAGATAGAATAGAATAGAATAGAATCAAAGTAAGACTGTGCTTATGATTATGGATCAAAAGCACAGGATAAACTTCATCACAACCTGTGGAGGTGAGACCAGGACTCGTTTGGCCTTGGTGGAGGTATGCACTTGATGCTGAACTACTGTAAGGGAGAACAGGAGGCCTGATGAGGCTGGATGAGTGCATGAATACATGAATATAAAAGATTATACGTTGACGCCATGGGTCGTTTGTCTTCTTCTGTGGTCATCCAGCGCAGCATCCTTTTACTGGGTTGCTGCCTGACCTCATCAATAATGCCACTATTTGGCACCAATAAGGCGAAAATCAACAACAAACAAGGGTCCATAATGCTGCAGGGCCAAAACTGTGTCAAGCTGTTTGAATCAAGAGCTGTTTGCCCACGCCAGAGCCACGCTGAATTATCCAGAGCAAGTCTTCATTTGAATGTCCTAATTAGTTAATTAGTTGGTGGTTAAGGACGATATGAGCATCTCATCAATCTCTCTATCTCTAAAAATAAACACCCTGGGATGGTGGTGGTGAGTCATTAGAATACTGATGACGGTGGGAAGTGTCTGTGACTGTGAGGATGAGGAGTCTGCTGGTGACACTCCATATTTCCACAAGCCGCGCGGCTCGGCGAAGAAGACTAAGAGCTGTTGCCCTGAGCGCTGCATGGATGACAAACCAAGCATGATATAATGAGTTTACACAAAGTCACAGCACCAATGAATATGGAGCTCAATTAATGTTTTTTCATGCATAGCTTCTGGAATCCATTTACTTGTTTATCACTGACAGAGGGATGAGACGCCAGGATGCAACAACAATGGGTCATCCACGTACAACTTTAAATTTCATCAAAGGGCCTTCTGTTGAACGGCCTGTTTCTCACCTCACCAACCTTCTTAGTTGTCACGTGGAATTTTAAACACCAATTACTTTGAGAGAGGAGCCACGGGGACGGAAAAGTTTACTCTGATATTCTGCAAGCGGGGCTTAGGAAGCAAAGAATAGGAGAGAGGGGAGGAGAGGAGAGAAGAATAGGTTAAAAATAGTTAGCATATGGCAGCATATGATTGAGTTTCCAGGGCTCTGAAAATTCACTCTAATTATTCAATGGTATCCCTCTGTCATCCTCCCCTATATGCATCCCTTTGCCTGGAAGTACAAGTGACTCCAACTAATATACATAATTCTGCTACTTAATTGGCACAGATCGGGTGAAAGTGGGCTAGGAAATCTCCTTAGAGACTAATAGGGGTACATATCATTGGCTCCATCAGAACAGTAGTCCCATAGGTGATAGAAGTCAGCAAATATTTCATGAGCTGTACTATCAAAGTACCTCACCTCTGGAGTCCCGTGCACTATCCTGCAAAGAACACTTCCCAAACAGTTCTCCTGGCAGGTGTATTTATAGCAGGTGGGGAGATGACTGATGTTAATGCCGGGGAAATTATGCAGTGCAGTATTGCTGTCATAACAATATGTTACACTTAAACAGGAAGGTTAACTAAACTAGTCATTTAAGTTATAAGTGGGCCACTGGCGAACGTCTGTTTCTATACATACGGATCCAGCTTATCACTGCCGAAACTAGTTTTCACACGCAGGCTCTGAGGTTTAACCCATAGTCTGGATTTATGTAATTGGTATGGAATAATTCAGACCTGGGCTAAAAGAAGGATTAAACTTGACCGAGACAGAGGATGAAGAGCCAAGGTTACTCATGTAGAGGGACGGGAAGTACTTCTGAAAATTTGACATACATATTTGCCGTTCAAAATGCAGTATTTCAAATACAAAATACAAAACAGTATTTTGTATGTCACCATTCTTGAAAAATAAATAAATAAATAAATAGGTTCTGTATTTTTGTATTTTCAAAATACTAAAAATACTTTCAGTCAGACATGCTAACATCAATATTTTTCTCCCGGATTTGATTATTTAGTTTTCTATTTATGAATTTAGAGGAAGTTGTAAGTTGTTATATTTATTATTTTAATCTTTTGGTATGGTTCACTCTTTTAAATACATTAAAAAAAAAATCTCCTAGCTAACATGTAGCATTGCTAAGTGGAGGCTAGCAAAGTCAAGAGGACGTCAAAGAGGACATCTGGAATGAATTATAAGAATGTGGTTGATTTTGTCTCATATTTGCAAAAAATGTGAATCAAATGGACAATGAACATTTCATTTGCATTCATAACCTCTGGTTAAAAAGGTCGTAAGAAATGTATTTTGGTATTTTCTAAATACTTAATACTCGCACTCAGACATGCTAACATGTTTAGTTTTTGTCCCCTGGATTAGATTTAGATTTAGTTCAGTATATATTAACTTAGAGTTAACTGTCAGTGTGTAATTGATTCTTTAAATCTTTCAGTATTGCTTTTTAATGTTTCTTTAAAAATATCTCCCAGCTACATTTTCCCGAGACCACATGTTGCATTGCTAAGTGGAAGCTAGCAAAGTCAAAGAATGTCAGTGTCAGAGAAGACGTCTAGAATACAGTTGGAAGGATGTGGATGATTTTGTTTTACACCATTGTTTGCACAAAACATGAATCGAATGGACAATGGAGATTTCATTATCATTCAAAACATCTGGTTAAAAAGAGAAAAAAAAACAATAAAGATAACGATTTAGATTTTATGGATGCAACAGATGTATTTTTGTATTTTCAAAATAAAAAGATATTTATTTGGATAAGTATTTTGTTGTTTATTTGGATACATTTACAACAAGGGTATTCTTATTTTGTGCCAAAATACATTCTCCTGTATTTTTGCTCAGCTCTGTGCTCACATCAGAATTTAATTTAATTTAGAACGAGGTTAGCCACAATTTGTCTTGTTCCGCTGTAATAATGATCAACTTGCACCCATCGATCCATCGTGGAATAAAAGTAGCAAAATCCTGCTCTGTTCCTGGATATGGATCGGCACCAAGTATAATGGGTTCTTTACTTGGCCATGCTCCACCCCTCCACCAAGGAGGTTATAATCTCTCCAAAACAGAGCAGAATAGAATTTCTAGAAATCCAAAATAGCTAAATGACTCACAAGTCTGAAATCGTTTAGTTACATGGATGATTTTGGTTCATCAGCTATCCAAAACGCAGAGTATTCCTTTAGGAGAGCCCGTTTAAGTGTTGTAAAATTACCGCAGAGCGACACAACAATGAAGGAATTGATCACTTTGTTGTGTTTGATTGTAAGGTCACGGGTGAAACCGAAACCTCCAAAACCTTCTGCTAAACGATAAGACTGGGCTATAATAAAAGGAAACAAATTGGTGCGGGGAAAGGGATCAATTTTTGACATTTCACCTCTATCTACAGAGAGTTCACTGACCCTGGGTATCAGATTTACAGCGAGGGACAGCCTCAATCAGAGTGTTTGTCAGTTGAAAGTTTTAGTGTAACCCAGTGCACATCATGACGTGTATGGATTTAATGGGCCCTTGAGCCACCCGTATACAGTATATGTCATGTCATTCACGTGGGATAAATATCCCAGCTCCCGGCGTAATAACATAGGGGGGGATTTGTGGATGGGACCCCCATTTCTAATCTCAGATCCATTAAAGCGTTTCTGAATGAATCATCAAAGCTATTGATGTCACTGTGGGCTTGTTAGCCGGATTCTGGAGTCAATAACAATATTCTGCTGGGGTTTGTAGGGATGGTCACAAACAGTAACTTTTTATTAACAAATGCAATATTGTTTATGGAAGATATACTGTATACAGTATGCCATTTGTATTTACTTTTTTGTTTTTGGAAGTTTTAAATGCAGGACGATGACTCTGGTAACAAGGAAAGGAAACAAGTTACTGAAGAACCGTCAAGGTAGATTATATGTTCATTAAAAACCTTCAAGTAAATGAAACGATAATTCAGTTCACCTGATTGAAAAAAAAAGAATAAATCCATCATTTTAAACCTTTTTTTACTACATCTCTTGGTTATGTTTGTATACAGATTTCCCCATGATACACATTTGATTTGATATCTTTGGAAACTTGGACTTTTCACTAGAATTTATAACAATACTATAAGAAGATGGACCTGTTGGTTTTTATCTCATGGTATAAGCGGTTAGCCATCGTGCAATGATTAGCTCTTAAATGAGTTTGAATGGTAAGTAATGGTGTTGCATTCATGAATTAATGATGAGTTTCTGCCGGTACTCAGTTTGATGTACAATATTGCTTGAGGTGGCTTAGAGATAGCCATATGTATAGAATAAGGATCCTAACTCTGAATGATTCATGATGTATCTAATAGATTGGAGATTCAAATACAGTATATCTAGGAACTCATGTCTCCACTCCGTGCCGTAACACGGTCTGTCAGCATCCCTCTGTTTAGTACCATTAATACCATGTTACCTTTATCAGTGCTGTTCAAGCTTTTGGAACCAAGTATCTGTGAGTGAAACAAAACATCTAAGAACCACCTCATCAACAAGAATACAGAAGGAGCCGCATCAACAGTAGTACTCATGCCACAGATTGAGAACCATTTCACTGTATAAACCTTGCTTCAGGATCAACCACTCAGTGCCTTATTTGCACATTATTTTTCTCTCAGTAAGTCAATCCTTGGATTCGGAGCAGCTTGGATTCCTTGGAGCGACTCAGAGGCCGCCTGGATGAGTGCCAAAGATCATCCAGACTAAAGATGCGGTGTAGTTCATCAGAAGTAAAACTTTCAGAGCTAAAACGTATCTTTCAAGGCTCACCGTGCAGTGATTCAAGTTCTTTCTGCGCAGGACGAAAGATGACTGGCTGAGCTCTGCCAGCCTGATGCAACACCTAATGTGATCACCTGATAAGAAGAAAAGAGTACAGACAAAACGCCTGGACTACAAATTATCGACGACTTTGGTTTAATGATGACTGGGTGTTAAATGGTGGTGTGTGTGGAGTTTAAACATTTTTCCTGATCCCTTCAGTAGGAGGTGCTAGAGAGCACAATTCCTATTTATGAGTTTGATGGCAATTTCAGCAAATTCTACATACAAAAAGTTTTTTGTACACTATTAAACTCTGAGGTAACCACCAACGGGTCCATATCATTCATAAACACTGGACATTTATTTTAAATCCAAGCAAAAAGTCCAAAGTTTCCAAAGATACCAAAAGAACCAGGATACAATCACAATATATATGATTAATTATATGAATAATTGATTATATAAGTACTATTAATAATATAAAAAAGCTAAATATATCAAGAGAATTTAAATAGAAAAATAAATATGCAAGTAATAACTACGATAATGAATAAATACATATGAATAATATTATTTTAAAAACTAAGGGTTACTGTTATGGATTTGGGGATTTTTTAACAGAGAAATTGGAAATAATTTTTTTATTTTTATATGTGTTATCCAAAATTATTAATGGATTAATAATGGGAAAATAACATTTACCCATTATTTACCCAATATCCTCTGAACAGTTTGTCTTATACAGTAAGTGTACTACACTAGCAGCAGACGTGCCAGTCTTTTAAGGGTTAAAGACTATACTGCACAGAGTGTTCTGGGACGTGTTCACGGGCCTGTTCCTTCATAGTACGTCTTTTAAAGCATTTACTCTGGCTCTGAACAGCAAGTTGGCTTGATCCTCCACTGCTCCGTATCCGATGAGCTGAATGACCGAGACGCTTCGGCACAACATCGTTTTAACAGTCGAACCAAAAAGAACAAACAGAAAAACAGCAGATCTGATCCCAAACGTGCTGTCCCTCATACACAACAGGTACCCCGTGAACATCAAAGGTTGAAGATTCCCTCTAAGCGGCACAGATGACTCTTTCCATCGCGGTGAGAGGCTTGTTGGGTTAGCCCGGGGAGAGGGATCATGAGTACAATATTGACTTTAAATTACAGCAAGCGCCGCTGCTCACGCAGTCTCAGGACCACGCTGCGGATCAAACACAAAGATCAGGCCGGGATTAGGAGAAAGCTACTGACAAGCACCGAGCTGCTTCTCTGCTGCGGCAGCACATACTCTCACTCTGCACCTCCCAAATCTCACTCTAAGCTCTCCCCCCGCCTCCTGACGTGTACCACGTAGACCTTACAGTCAACTCATTTGGATTTCAAAGTCACCATTGATTAGAGAACAAAATTAGCTAAACACGAGGATAAAGGCGTCCGGCTTGCGTGTAAATTAAGAGGTAGAATTAGTCGGGACGGATCCATCCTGAGGCCTGGGCTGACAGCTTTTTCCTCCCTGTTTGGTCAGGATACAGCCGTGTTCTTGTAAGCGCGCTTTTATTTTCCTTTTCCTGGCAGTTAAACACAAATAACAGCATGGATGATGTGCTGGGATTCATTGTCTGTGCTCAGGGAGGAGTGCAGGATGTGACTGCCGTGATAAATGATCATGCCTTGTGGCTGGTGTGACAAAGGAACTGCAGCACAATCTGCATGTGCTCCATCCTTTCGCCATCATTAGGTGTAATTGGGACTCACGGCGAGGCGTGTTCTTTTGCTGCCGGGGAAGTAGCAGATAGTCCTAATAGGACAAGCTACAGAAGGGAGACATGTCCAGGCCCTGCTGCTGCAGTAACACACACGGCGTCCTCGGATCAGACCGCTGGCCCAAATGGAAGCTCAACACATAGGTGATTGTGTCAAATCTCAGCTACACTAAATTCCAATGTCAGGCCGACACTATTGTCATGTCAAACTACCGCTATAGTGATGTTGACCTTCAGAGGTATGCGCACGGGGGCTGTTATTGGCATCTGTCTGGGAACGCCGGAGCATGTTCACTCACCCTAAGCGCAGAATTTGGGTGGAGAAAAGGAGCGAGCACCCAGTCAGGCTCTGATTACGGCGTCGCTCGTTAGCTTTACCGAGGACGTGCATCGCCGTGCGACAAGGTTAAAATCAAACTTCGCCGATTCACGCTGAAGCCACGAACGTCCACGCGACGTAAGCGTGTATGTGCGATTTCAAATACGGCAGGAGTGAAGTGGGAGAGGGCTAATAAACGCTGAAAGGTAAATGAGTCAAATACAGCACCTGATGTGCTTTGGATGCAGCCGTCTGCCTGGGGTGAGCTGGAGCAGCCACACAAACACAAAGTCTTTGTTTCGTGACCTCAGCCTGTATATCCTTTCCCCTCCTTTGAATCAAAGCCCCCACGCCATCTTTAGCATTTAGAATTAATTGCACAGTTATCCTCAAATTAATTCCTAACTGTTTTACAACACACAGAGAGAAAAGGGCAAACCAATTATTATTCTGTTTTCACCTTACAGAGGGGGATATTATGCAAATCATCTTCTCTACATGAGAAGGAAAATGGGCTTTATTTTTCCACAGCAGATGCTGCCTAGACAGTCTGTGCAGAGACAGGAAGTGGGGATGCTGAGAAGATCTGATCGCTCCACCTGGCTTCCTACTGACTCCATATCCAAGCAATAATAGAAACACGGTGATTAATTATTTATTTCACAAACATCCTTTTTTTTTTTCTTTTTTTTTTTGAGGCAGACATCTAAGGTTAAAAGGAATGTTCCAATTGCTGTCTGGAATCCTTTCACAACTTGTCCGCTTATGAGGCGGAGGTGTTTCTTGATGGAAGACAAAGTCCCTGGGCTTTGCAGAGTTGCAAAATGTTTTATTTGCTCCTTTCCCAGGAAGAGAATATGTACAACCGAGCAGCACGCCTGCGAGCCAGACAGCGAGATCTGGCTGACAGGATGGTAACGGGCAATGCCGGGGTTGAGAGAGGACAGGGGGCATCTCACCTCCCTTGGCTGCTACGCACTTTTGACCACAGCGAGTGTTTATTAATCTGAGACTTTGAGACCTCTGAGAAGTTGAAAAAAAAACAAACCACACACACACAACCCGTGCAGGCAGCGTTTCCGACTTAAACTTAACAGTCAAAAGCAACAAGCTACGTTTAATTTAGACTTACATCTTCAACGGCGGTACAAACAAAAGCTTTAATGAGCTGCAATGATGAGTTAAGGTCAAAACACTTATCATCTTTACAAATCAGGAGGAGATGCGCTCATGAAAATCTGGTCCCATGAGTATCCATCATCACCTCAAAAACTGCACGCAGCGGCGCGGCTCCAGGTGCTCCCTGCAAATTGGGCTTTCGATGTGGAATGGATCAAACGCCGGCTCAATATTCATTTTTCTCTCTGACTGGGATCGGCTGCAGTTTTCAGAGTGGGTGAGGGGGAATTGTGTACCTCATTGTGCACATGTTTGGACCGAACTTAATCATGATGTCAGCCTGTTAATAAAAGGTTATTAAAGGAACAAAGATCCAGGTTTTACATATGTTCGGCAGAGGAGGTCTCGGGAAGTCTCGTCTCTGAGGTAAACACCGCCCTTCGTGACAAATGATGCTCACGCTGAGATCAGATAGTTAACATGAGATCCCCTTATTAACCAGGTCTGCATAGATAATTGGCACTTGAGCCTCACATTTTGAAAACTGGCCTGAGTAGTGTCATTTATCAAGAACCCGAGCACGCTGTCAGGGCTCCATAATAAGCCGCAGTAACTGATGAATCAAGATTAAGCAGATAGATTGAGAATGAGGGAGGAGAAAATGGGCCACAGACACATTGCAGGGGTCTCAACTTGATATTCAAAACGTTAAAGAGGCATTATTCCTTACAGGGAGGGATCTATCCGGCTTTACAAGCTGCTGTTGCAGAATAACTCCAGTCCCACAGCATCAGGATGAAGAATCTCGCCGTAGATTGCAACACCTCTCTCTTCTCTCATCTGCATATACTGTAGGCAAGCTATTTGACCTGGGAACGTGTGAATGATTTGCTGTGCAGTATGTAGGTCCAGCTATTCTCCTCCACCAATGCAAACTAAAATACATCGTCTGGCTTAGCAAAAAAAAAACACTAATAGAATCCATACGTTTCATTCCACAGTTTGAGCACTTAATGCTATTTTACCTGAATCTGCCATGCAAATGTATCAATGAAATTATAATAGAAGATGTCACATTCTCATCAAATGTTAAAAAATAATTTGTACAGTGACACTAAATGACCTATTCTGGTTGATCCTAATGCATTTTTATATTGTTTAATCTAATGTGCTTGGTGGGTTGTGTGCCGTGTGTGTGTGTGTGTGTGTGTGTGCGTGCGTGTGTCTGACCACCTTTTATCTCACTGGTATATAAGTGTAGATAATTACAGATGATGGGGCCGGTGATCAGCTGCAGGTATGGGAGCCACCTCAGGCCTCGCCCTGCTCCTCCAGCGCTCCCCTGCTCCGTCAGGCTCGTTTGGCAACGTCTCCCCTTCTCCAAATCTCCAGCTGTCCAGTGGGGTGCGCCAAGTCACAGCAGGAGTGCCTGCCTCTCCATCTACGGCCCCATCTCTTTCTAGGAGGGTGAGATGGGGAGGAGGGGGGCGTGGGGGGTGTCTCTCTTCACGCATTACTCACTAGCAGACGGAGCAGGCTGCCAGCACCCAGCATGTCCACCCACACGCCCCTGCCCTGCCGGTTAGACCTCACGGTTGGAGGAGATGATGGAGAGAATCTGGGATCCAGGAGGGGGGTGGATCCAGAGGAATCTGAGAAAAGGAAGACAAAAAGAAGCAGCTTACCTCCATCCCACAGGCCGATCCTCGGACAGCCCCACCTGACATGGTACTCTGAAGTCTGCTTGTTGATGCTGTTAGGCTTTGGGGGAAGCATACGGGGTGTGAAGTGTCAATGACAGTTAAATGATTTGCTTTGGGTTTACATTACTCTTTAACAATTCTACAAGTGTACGGACTTAGTTTATTTAATGCTGCTATAATAATGTGATTACATTTTAGAACTCTGTAAAGTGTCATCATTGAAGTGTGACGTGCCAAAAAAAAAAAAATGCCAAAAGTTAAGAAACACGGCTGAGTGCTTATTTTGTACTTATAACATGTACGCTACGTGCATTATTAGTAGGATAAGGTGCTTTCAGGAGAATAACACAAAATGTATTTCCACTTTTAAAATAGCCATTAGTCCTGTTAACAATGCAGTTTGGGGCCGAATTGCAGGAGTCTATGCTTAAATATCCCAGAGAACTGCTTTTGGGACTAAGAAAAGGAATAATCACATAATGTTCATCATGTATATTAGGCCAAATTCTAAAAACAAATCCTCACCCACATTTAAATAGTCCAGGCTCATTACCACAACCAGCAGTACCTTCCTGTACCCATAGGGGGCTCTAGTGTACCACAGATTTTAGTGGCATGAGTGGAGCTCTGCTATAGCTGATGGTGTTGACGGGTAGACCTTTTGAACTGCTGTGCTGTGCCATTGATATAAACATTAACTGAGCTTAGGCACTATCAGAATACAAGCATACTTATAAAAAAAAAGAGAAAAAAAAAGAAAAAATACTGTAAATATGTTAAAATGAAATAAACCTGCTCCCAAAGTGTAATGTGAGACTGTTAGGTGGATTCAAGTGGTCAGAAATCAGTGAAAAGATAAAAGCCGCAGAACAGACAGAGCTTATATATCTGCCTATACATACAGGATATATGTGTGTGTCTGTATGAAATTCCAAGGTGGTGAACAGTACTTGATGAGGCAGCTCTGGAGACCTCTGAATTTTAATGATGTTGGAGATGATATTGTGTGTCCTTCAGCTTGTTATACTGACACAAGCACTCCATAAATCATCATACCTAGCTATCGTAAAATCAATACCAAACTGCTACCTCAGCGCTAACCCGTAATAAGTTTTTCAGCCATCTAACAGCTTAAACTTTGCTGTAATGTCGTTCGACCTATAGGTTAAGATCAGAGCATGCTTAATTTGTTTTGTAATAGAGACTTTCTAATCCTTAATGAAGCGCCTATTAGCGAGGCTTTTGTTGGCACATTGGTGATCAGTTGGTGGAACAGCTACTGCAATTAAGTTAGAATCTTTGTCCTGGAGCAAAAAAAAGAAAAAAGAAAAAGGGAAATTCAAAAAAATAAAGAGGAAAGAAAAGGAAAGTCTGGACGGCGGTCAATAAATGTTAATCCAGTCAGAAGTCGTCTGTGCCTTTGAACAGGACTCACGCTGGGTTTTTTTGCACATGCACGTGTTTCATCCCTGCCCTAAGAGAGGACATCCCTTAAGGATACGAGCACTGATCCTCACAGCAGACATCTACTGCCTAATCACACACCATGTGTAAGTAATATTGTCCACATTAAACACATTATTACTGGACTCCCGCTATAAATACAATCAGAGCAGCAGTTCTCTTCCGTCTGAGAGCCGCCTCACCGACGTGACAGCGAGAGAAAATATAATCAGAAAACGCTTTTATATTTACATGTTTGCTGCACTGAAATGAAAAGTTTACAGTTCAAGCACCAAAAGTTATTACATAGTACACCTCAACGACCAATTTTTGCTCTGTTTTCACCTGAAAATAAAATGAAATAATTGATTAAAAGAGAATAATTTTGAAAATAAAAAATTCTAGACGAAGCTTATTGTGTTGGCAAATAATTTCACAAAATCACAAAATTTCTATAGATTTCAATTGTTGTGATTCTGTGCAGAAATTACTAGAATAATCTTGCTTATCACAAGGGGGCATTTTATGTACCAACGGTGGGACTCCTACCACAGTTTGAGAAACTGCTGTTTAAAAATATGTATTTATTTATTTATTTATTTATCTATACAGCGCAGTGTTGCAAACAGCCTCATAAAAATGTGAAAAAAAATGATATAAATTCAAATGTACCATCAATAAAATGATTCAAATCTATGCAAGATCATAGAAAACAACTGACATAAAATGTTTTCCCTAAAGAATTCTTCTTTAATACTAGCACACAATGGAGCCACTATTAGTTCAATGATGATAAATTCACTGAAATGTAAATTCAATGCTAATTTCATCCTTTTGTTTGCTTTTCGCAGTAAAAGTTTTACTTCACGAGTTGTCCAAAACACCAAACATGTTGCCCAATAATAAAAAAAAAAAAGTCCAAATAAAAATCCTCATGTAACCTTGCGGGGTTGTTATTTTAGAATGATAGCTATAACTGGGGCAGCATTTCTCAGACACACAACATATGTAAAAGCCTTTGCACAAGAGAGAAGCCGTTGCCACAATTTCTGAAGCGTAAACAGCTTATGAAAGTCAAATGGATGTGTGGCATAATCTGACAAGGAGAGTCTCTGCTTCAAAAATGTCTCTAACAAAGCACAATGCCAGACAGCAGCGACGACGGTTGCATGTTTTTGAAACGCTCCACAGGTGATCGAGCTATAATAGCAGCGTTCACGTGTCAGCAAATGAACGTGGCCAGGTATTTAACATGAGGACGTCACACATTTGTTGGTCTGTTTTGGCACCAAGTGCTAATGAACAGGATCAGGACAAATAGTTCACGCCACACTCCATTGGATAAAGTATCAACAAATAAAAGGCTTATTATGGCTGGAAGCCCCCAAACATGAAGCGGTGAGGTGACATGGAGCCACTATCAGCCTGTAAGTCATGTCTTTTGGCAGGGGGAACACCCACATCGCCTGGGGTTTTTGGGGAGGCCGACGCTGGCTGTGATTTACGCCCAGTAAGAGGTGGTGACCAATTGTCAGAGGTCTTGCTGGCTGACCCTGAAACATCTGTGTTTAGGGTCTGGAGCTTATTAGACAGAAAATCAGAGCAGGCAGTTAACAGGCTGTGAGAGCTTAAGTCTTATTTAACTCAATTTTTTTGTAGTAGGTGGGATTATAACAATGCAGATATGGAGATTGAGACTATAGACTTCCTAAAGTGTTTTTTTTTTAGAAAGAGAGCTACTTTTGATTTACATGTTAGGTTTTGCTGCCTTCTCGTGCTGGGTCTGTGTCTGTGATGGATCATCAGGGATGGATCCTTAGGTCTGAAGCTCTTTCTTACAAAGAAGCAAAGATAGAGATAAAATAAGACAAGATAATCCTTTACTGTCCCACAGCGGGGAAATTTACAAAACTGAGCCAAAGCTGTCGTAGTTACTTTCTGGACTTAAAGGGAAAAGTGTATGAAGTGCAAGATATTGTGTTAGACTTCTGAAACAAGTGATGACATCAATTGACGTCAGACAGTATCTTCAATTGGTGATTACTGAGACTAATGGAATGAGTGTCAAGTAAATTTTTATCCATAAGGCTGTAAATGGATGTAAATGTTTATATTTTTTACAAGGTTGTAGTTAATCAAAAAGATGAGGGCGGATCATTAGAATATATTTTACAAAAATACAGCAAAATTAACGAATCAACCACAGATGAAAGTGTTTCTCTGTTGGCCTTTCCTCATCCTCCCACCCTTCTATTTTTATTTTTTATGTCAAAAGTCAAAGAAAATCCAAATAAAACACACAAACAAACAGAAAAATTAAAGAAAAAAATCTAAATCCATAATTCATAATAAACATATAAAGCAAAAACACAATTAGAATATATAAATTAATTAATAATGAATGAATACAGATGAAACAAATAACTAAGTGTAGTATTAGGTTTTTAAATAATAAAATTATTATAAATGCAGTAAAGATATATATTAAGACACATCTTTATAATAAATTGATATTTTAAGCATACTCTTTAGAGCAGCTTTATTTTATTTTATTTTATTACTTTAGATGATATACATGTTTCAAACTCCCCCCAACAACTGACAAGAGTATACAAAAATCCCATCTTATCTAAAAGTGAAATTTTCCTTTGAAAACAGGGAGTCAATCTGGTTTCAGCCTGTTGTGCAGACTTGTTTCTAGTTGGTTGGCCAGACATGAAAATGAAGAGCATATGTTGCTCTGATTTATCTTCAGCATTACTTTTTAATAAGGAATCAATACCGCAACAGGATCATATGTGTCCTTTAATTTATGCAGAATGCAGGGTTTTGCATCATCTTCAAGTGTTTTGCACTCATAACAACATTCAACTAAGTAAAGTGATGAACTTACATCAACGCCGTCGCCACTATTATTGCATAGGAGCTTTTTTTTCATATTCTTTAAAAATTATTACAAAAAAAAGAAGCTGAGGAAACAGGCCTAAAAATGAAAATGGTGCAGGACTACACAGAAGAAATAAGACCACCATATAACAAAACAATAATAACTTAAAAAAGGGACAGGGATGGAAACAGAACGATGTATTCCCATGGTGGATTCAATCTGGTTTCCCACGTACAGTTGTATTAAAATGAAAAGAACCTGCTGTGCATCTCAACTGAACCATGATCAGAATTCTGTAACCACCAGTGACTCCTTCCATACTAAGCAAGTTTAAAAATGGATTCAAGCCGTCACTTATTGAAAAACACCTCCGTTCGTGTATCTTATCATTCAACAGAATCATTCTCTGGGCTACCATAAAGGCTAACCCAGCCATTCTACGCAGGCTCGTCCTCTGAGACTCTGCAGCAGAGCAAACATTCAAATTTTAACGGTAATATGTATCAATGAGAGCTTCTTATGTTTTATCTTCAGCTTTTTGCCTTTCTGCAAAAATTAGGAGACCAATAATTGTATCATTTATTTAATTATTTTATATCATTCAACCAGGTTTGTGGTGGTTTGCAAGAGATTAGAGAAGTTAATCTGGTAATAATGTTCATCCTCGACACCTCAGTTCTACCACATGAAGACGACCTCTTAATATCCTCTTTAACAGAATGTGGTACAGCTGAGGCGTTTGGATGAGTTACTTTAACAGCACGGTTTATAATCAGTTCAAACATTTCATCCATTCTGATTTCTAGATTAAGTTGTACTCAGTAATATAAAGGGTTTGAAGCCCTTAGGTAGAGAGTGTGTGAGCTCAAAGAGGGTCCATAGAACATCATCTGCATATATGTTTACTTTACTTTACACGGTCGCTCACTGAAACGCCTGTAATCTCTTTTATCTCCCCGAATCGCACCAGGAAAGAGGCGAAAATAAACAACAAGAGGGACAGAGGTCAACCTTGTCTTGTACAGCGATATGGTTGCAAGGGGGGGCGGGGTCGAGATTAAACCATTACATTTAACTGATGAGACCGGCTCATGATATAAGGCTCTTATCCGCCTGAAAGCCCCAAGGACCGAAACCAAATCGAGAACATGTGAAACAAATCTGGCAATTTGATTCGGTCAAACGCTTTCTTGGCATCTGGTGATAATTCAACAACAACTGGACGCTGAAGAGCATCAGCCTGAATGAAAACCATCCTGGGATAAACTCCACTTGATCCATATCAATGAATGTGTTAATATCTTTATACGGTATTTTTGCTAAGTCTTTAAACATTATTAAGCAAACTCAAATCTGTGTGTGTGTCTCACATCCAGGCTTAGGTTTATAATGGCGGCCTGCATTGTCTTTAGTATTGTTTGTTGATATATTATTTCATATATTTCTAAAGAATTTGTCTATATGATGCTCTGTTAATACATATAATCTGATTTTGACAACAGGAAGTCCCAAAAAGTACCACCAATGGCCTCATGATCCGTAATGATGTAATCGCTAATCTCTCCTATGTAATCGAGTTCTTATTTTCCGGCATTTTCCTGCTTTATTCGCACTCTCACAACACTTTTTCACCATTTCATATAATGCAAATGCTATCCTCCTCATAGGGAATTGCATGAACACCAGATCAAATGTTTCAACCGTATGTTTCAACTTAGATTAATATTCATAAATTTATTGGATAATTCTCCTTCGTAGCCTAATTCTGTGAGTTTGTAATGATCCACCCTCATCCATCAGTTTGAATAGAGGCTTCTAGTTTCATATTTAGGGAAATTAATTCTACAAATCCTCAGTTTTATTAAGGAGACAAATTTATCATCACCTAAAAAAAATTGTTAAATTTCCACAGGTTTGATTTACTGTAGATTCTGTTTTGTCTGTTAAGCAAAAAAAAAAATATTAAAACAGGTGCGATTGCATTCCCAATCAATATTTGAATTAAAAAGATAGAAAGGAGAAGATAATCAATTCTTCAAAAAAAAAAAAAGAAAAGAATACAGGGATAAATGAGCACATCCTCGCATTGTACATGTCTGTCACAGGCGTCCCATGTGGTTCTGGGCTGATCAGGACTGGCTGAGCCACACTGGGGAAGGGCCTTAGGGGGGGAGGGGAGGTTTTACACTTAAAGCCTGAACCTTGAACCATCAGCGTGGGCGGCTGGGGTGATCTTCAGTATGACCTGCCACCTCTGACAGAGCTTTGAAAAGTGCAATCTGATTCTAATGCCGACCGGTCCTTCCTCTCTGTCACCGCCTGCATTGTATGGAAAAAGGCTTAAGTGAAAGACGAGATGAAATTTGTAAACTAAAGCGAAAAAAGCGAGTGAAAAAAAAAAAATAGTGGGCAAACATGAAACCTAAAGAACACAATCCAAATTATGAGACGTACCAAATGATACCGCTGCCTTATCTGCAAGAGAAGCACAGCCATGCCTCTCAATTATCCCCACACAGCAGCAGCGCACATAGATGTAGTTTTTCACAATTGTATCATCTGCCAAAAAGTCCAGTCTCGCCCTTTGTTGAGCATCCAAAGAGGAAGAAACATGGATAATAAAGGTCTCTTTATGATGAGGCTCCTGCACACAGAGCCACAAAAACTTAAGAAAAAAGATCTATCAAGAGGTGGGAATTACATTGCCCTGTGCTCGGGTGGGAAAAATGAAGCAGGCATTTCTGAGCTGGCTGGCAACATAACCTTCAGAAACATCCTATTTTTCATTAGAGCTGTGTCAGACAGCGATGCCTTTAATAACATTCATCCCCGCACCAAGGAGAGGATAACTCAAGCTTTAGGCACATAATGAATGGGAGAATAGGCCCTGGCGCTGTTAAGAACAGGAGGGCTTGCCAAACAGGCAGAGCAGCACTCATGGTGAGCCTTTCACCGCACAGCATCCTCCTGTGTTAACGCCATGCAAATGAACAGTCAGCTGCCTCCTGAGGTGGCTCTCTAATGTGGCCTTGTTAATTACTGTCATTAGAGCCGGGGCTGGGAGAGAGGACTAACAAGGCGCCGACCTCATGATCTCTACGTTTGAAAGTCATCTTCGGCGATAAAAACATGTCAGAACCTCAGTAAGAAAATTGCAAATTGCCAAATTTGCTGACGGAGTGGAAAAAAATTTTCTGCTGACTCCGAGCAGCCGGCCGGTGATGGATGCATTCTTGACACAGTCTTGGTGTTTAGACTTAAGAAATAATGAGTATCAATGTCCCAGCCGCCGAATATGCTAAGATGAAAGAGCGCCGTGCGGGTTTAATTAAGGGAGGCAGAGGCAGGAGCTGCTTTCAAACAGAGTGACCCAACATGATCAGCTTCTTATCCCTGTCATTTTTGAGCTGAATTATGGCCGCTATGGTACAAGCTTACCGTACTTCAGTAAGAGCGACAAAATGTCACAGCTGGCCCACGGGTATTTTGTGCAGTACGTCTTGTTTCGGGAACACAGCTGAGTGTGTACAACATAAGGTGAGGGTACAGTACTGAGTCGGGGCGGTTTCGTTTTAAAGAGTTGTTTCTCGCTGCATCATTACAACCGCGGGGGGTGTGGGCTCGCCACAGTCAAGTGAGGTATTTTGTTTTACAAAAGCTCTCCAGTGTCTCACACTCCTTCATACTCCAGAGAGCAAACCAAAATATTTTCTATTATGTCTTATGATGCACCAAATGCCTTTTGTGGTCTTGAATTTAGTTTGGAGGGCGACACAGTCAATATATTCAACACACGAGGGCACATCCAGACTAATATAGAGGACTGGCTTTCCTTTTTTTTTTTTTCCTCATTCCCCTTTTCTCTTTCTCAAATGTGTGTGCTGTTGAGGACAAATCAAAGGCTCTATTTTACTAATGTAACACTGAGCAGACTGTGGGGTGGCTATGGGGATAATGAGGGACTGCAGAGATGTGAAACAGACAGGCTGAAATGGATAATTAGGACAGAAAGTTTCCACCACGGCCATGACACTCAACAGGAAATAGGAACATTAAGTTTTATTTCAAAAAAAGGTTGATGGACGGATAGATAGATAGATAGATAGATAGATAGATAGATAGATAGATAGATAGACAGATAGTTCTACATAACGTAATGTAATATGATGTAACATGATGTGATGAAACGTAACTTAATGTAACGTAACCTAACATAGCATAATATAACGTAACATAGCGTAACGTAACATAGCGTAACGTAACATAGCGTAACGTAACATAGCATAACGTAACATAGCGTAACGTAACGTAACATACATTACGTAACATAACCTTACGTAAGATAAGAGAAGAGACAGAGATAATACAACACAATGATGCGTTTTGTTGGTCTGACAGTCTCAAACTGAGGTGCATGTACCACTGTGGCACTTGAATCTCCCCCTAGTGGTAGATCAGAGGACTGTTAAAATTCACAGGGCTTCAGGACAATTGAAATCTGGTCAGTTATTCAATATAAGATAGATAGATAGATAGATAGATAGATAGATAGATAGATAGATAGATAGATAGATAGATATCTCCTGGGATGGATGCTGTTGGATTGCTGTGATCTCTGATTGTCAGGACACAGCGTGGATGTAAAGGACAGGCTTACTGTATGTGATGTTTCATATCAGTGTGGGGGTGCGGTGGATTTGGTGGAGGCAAGCTGGATAATGAGCAGCAATACGAGTTAAAAGGCATTTGAGGGAGATATCATCCTATGTTGCTGGAGTATGATTAGATTTCTCCTTGACAATATGAAAAGAGCAAATCAATATCTACTGAGATTTTGATGATTTGCAAGCCACCCCCATCCGGTTCTCCCTCCCCAGGCTCTATTGAGAGAGCATTATCTGACATCACCATGGTAATACCAGGCTTTTCTCTGCCACTGTGAAAATATGTAACTTCGATTAGTGAAATGCTGAACAAAACGACCTGTGTTTTGGATGCTCTCCCAAACGCCGCTGTTTGGGTGCTGATGACAGGACTTATTGTGTTTCACTTTAAAGCAATTCAATTAGGAGTCATTAGTCCTCTGAGTGATTACCAGTGGCCTATCGATGCAGAGGAAGGACACACTGATTAGAGGCCATTTAAATGTTTCTCGGTGTAGAGTAATGGGGAGAAACGTAGCATTTAAAACGCAGTTTGGAGGAAAATCTCCTTGCACAGCAAATGACCGATATAACGCGTTCGCTCTGCTCTCCGCAAATTCCCTTTATAGGCGCATATAGTGGAATGGACCCCGGAGGAATACTAAAATGTGGTCATACAACAGTCACCAAGAAGCTACCAGCCATGCTAAATTGCAGGTAAATATTCAAATGTTCCACTTTCCCGCAAATAAATGGCAAAGCGGATGTAAAATCATGGCGGGTATTTACAGTACACGTGTTGAAATTGAATATGAGCGCTCCGCTAAAAGGAAGCTGTGCATTATCTTTCATTTTTAATTGACTGTCAGCGTGGTGCGTGAAGTGCTTGTATCAGAGATGGATCGGTCGTTTCACCGCATATCATGAAGTTAATTCCGTTCTTAGATGAATGGTGGTGATTATGGTAAGGGAAGGTGACATACTCTAAATGCGCTTCCCTTTTTGACAATGTGTTGATGGCTGTATGATCATATACAGTGGAAGTAATCAGAGGCCATTTTAAACGGAGCGTATGTAGCAAAACAACACGGGGAATAGCTGTTATTGTGACTTTGATTCCTTTGTTGCTATTCTTCTGGCATCGCGCTTACTCATTATGATTCCTGTCCTCTTTTTAGCAAACGAATGAATGACAAAATGCACGTTGAGCAGCTACGCAGTGTTATAAAAGGTCACAAAATCACATCTGTTTTGCGCTGACAGTGTTTGATCAAACGTATTTCACCTGCAGCCTCCACAGTGCTGCAGGTTCTGCTTTGTGTTAACATGGTGAGAGAGATATTGATTAAAGTATGATAAGAAGAAGCTCCAGTCCCTGGACAGAGCCTCTACAGCTATGATTAAATATGCTGCACCAAGCTTGGACCTATATCTCTGAAAGAAGCAAACCATGTGAATCTATATACGGCACATTATCTTCCTCGCTAATATAGAATCAAAGGGTGTGAGAGCTCTAAAATCGTACAGGTTCAGCCTAATTATGGCTCTTTTGACATCTAAACAAAGCTGGCCACTGATGTAGTATGTCCTGCATCCTACTTTTAAACCATATCTTGTCCCACATAATTCAAAATTAATCCCCGTATCATTTTTTTTTGCTATTTGTCTACAATTGTGAAAGGCACAACATAAGGGCTAAGGAAGCATAAGGACACAAAGTGCATCGTGCAAATACATAATGCATTAATGCACAAAATATTTCAATGATAATGAACATCATATGAGGTTTTTATGACACTATTACAAGCTACTTCTTTAATTATGCATTATGGTTGATGTCCTGGGAAGTTTGAGTAAAATTAACCGAATCTAGCTGAAGTTTAATTACTGGTACAAAAACACAAAATTATTTTGAGCTCTCTGCCCTGACAGACCAACAGTCTCAGATATCAATAGCTGATAATTCCTGATCATTAGAATGGCCAACTCCTCTGAAAGGTACATGGATGTCACAAAAACAAAGGCGCCAGGATTTAAGAGGAATGAAAAACGTGTTGGGGAATGAAAAAACAAAAACAAAATATTACATAAATTAACAACACTGATTAAAGTGATTGAGAGTGACTGAAGATGTGATAGAATTAGCCTGATCAAAATACAAATCTATATAAATACCATATGTTCAACACAAACAAATGTATGAAATAGATAAAAATCAAAATTATTATTATTATTACTACTATTACCATTACTGTTACTACTGCTATTGCTATTACTATTACTATTACTATTACTGTTATTATTATTATTATTACTACTATTACCACTACTGTTACTATTGCTTTTGCCATTACTATTACTTTTACTGTTATTATTATTATTATTATGGTTATTACTATCACTATTATTTTAACAATACTATTCACACCCGGTATGTATGCGGCCTAAAAATCAACAGTACACAAAATGACAGATTCGGTGAATCCTAGACAAAACTCCCCCCCTCCTCCCCTTTTCTTAATTTTCTGTTCAGGTGAATCCCAATTTCCAATCTGCATTCCCCAAAAAGTGAGACATGATTGACAATGGTGGTAGTGATCCCCCTTGTGGTCAATTGGTGGTATTTTATTGGCTCAAAGCTTTGTTCCGCACCCCCCCCC